>BMAC01000437.1:463824-522168 GCA_014905375.1 Phtheirospermum japonicum | reverse complement strand
CATCAGTTTAATAGTTTCTTTGTTTTGCCAAATCAACCGAGAGAAATTTTGCATTTAAGTATTGAGAATCTCTGATAATTTGGGTCTGTTTGAAATTTTGGAAAAAGGATTGAGATGAGGGTATTGTAGTCTATCACATCGATGAGAATCTCTGATAATTTGGGTCTGTTTGAAATTTCGGAAAAAGGATTGAGATGAGGGTATTGTAGTCTATCACGTAGTTAAAATGGAGTAATTAGTAAGATGAAAATATAAAGTACTATTCGGGATAAATTATTTTCCTTATGGAGTATATGGTCAATGCCCCATAAATTAATTTCCACAAGAGATGTCACTTTTGTGACATTATTGCTTCAATTAATATGTTTCAAAATATACAAAAAAAATATACCAATATTTGAATTTAAAATTTAAACTGCAAGACCAAATTAATTTTAGAAATTTATTTATTATTTGAGGTCAATTTAATAAATAACTTTAATTGAATCTCAAAATTAAATTCTTAAATTCCAAAATTTAGTAACATGCAAATGAGCCAAAAATTTAAAACTCAAGAAAGCTTAATAATATGAAAGTTTTAGGGTTCTTTCTGCAATTTTCAATTCTTTTTAATAATTACAGAAATGTCATTTGGGGTTAAAACGGTTTTTGGAAAGTTTCTTGGGGTCAGAACGTAATTTTAGAAAGTTCATGGGCAGTCTCACAGTTTTTCAAAAACTTAGGGCAATTATGTGATTTCATAAATTTCTAAATTTACAATCAAGTCCAAAATTATATCAAATTCTCAAAATTTTACCCAAATCCTAAATCGAATTTAGAGCTTTCTATTCATGCCCGATTACCGTCACCGCTGGCACCAGTCTACGGCCTGTGAAGAGACGAGACCGCCGACAGCAATGGCCTGCCGGAAAGCTCGCCGGAGCGGCCGAGAATCGGTCTGAAAAGCTGCGGTGAGGCTGCCAAAACGCCGCCCATCACCACCTCGTCTTCAGCCGTCGCCGTCTCAAGATCGTTCTCTGCCCAGCAGGAGGTCGCTCCGGCCACCGGCGACTCCCAGGACGTCGACCAGCTGGAGGCGTTGCGTTTCCAGCAGTGAAGTTGTTGGTACGGCTGTTTTTTCCAGTTTTCAAGTTCTAATTTTATATTTTATATTTTTTTTATCAAATTAAATTTTGCAAATTTCCGTTATCTTGATCAGAAACTTAATCCATATGAAACTAAATAATATTATAATCAGGAGCCCCAAACACAATCTTAGCAATTCATAACTGTATAAATACCAGACCTAAATAAAATATGAACTGGAACTATAAGCAATCAGAAAACAGTTAACAATCATCAAAATAAATTTGACTCTCAATAACTCAATATGATGTGGCTCTGACACCACTTGTTAGATAATAAAATTTTAGCGAAAGCCATCGATATAATCGAAAAACCATCATATTGAATTATTAAGAATCATAAGTTAGTATACGGAAACGTACCTGAATTGAATTTGGGTTTGACCTTCAAGGACAATACGTATCCAATCATTTTAGAGAATCCTTTAACTTTCTCTATATGTTCTCTTGTGACGATGAGATGTAAAATAGAATAGTTGATAATGATACGTATGATTTGAGGACCATAATCCTTATATACTTGAGTCATTTAGGATTTACCTTTTTTAGCCCATCATTAAAATAAATATCCCATTGAGTAACTACACATTAAATGCCCACATTTTATTAAATACTTAAAAACCCAATATATTAAATTTTATTTGATCACTTTAAATATATAATTATTTCTATATAAGCCCAATTTTGGATTAATGATCCAACAGCTCTTGCCCTTCAGCATTTGCTGACGAGTATCAGATTATGGACAAGGGTGTTACTGACGAGACTTGCCGTCAGTATTTGTTGACGGGAACGTTAATCCCGTCAATAATTTTTTTGCTAACTCCAAAATTTCTGACAGGCGTGATCCGTCAACAAATTGATCTTGATGGGTTTGCTGACCGCCGATCAACAAACAACGTCTTTTTTATAGTGCGACTTTTGTATAATACATAATTTAGAATATGTATGGAACTATGCATCTATATATTACTATACATTGTTGTCCATCATTTTGTATTTATTAATAAAATTAGATTTGTTACAAAATACAAGTCAAAATTATAAACACGTCAAATGGAATTTTGTCTTAGGCCATTGAATGTTCAAGACGGGTAATGCAGTGATATAAAACACGTATTCATTTATAGCAACCCAAAAGTAGAATAAAAGGATTGCGGGTACGTGTAGTTCCATTCGAGAAGCATTCAAATGAATTTAGTCAGGGGCTGGAGTATATAGCTGCCGAATAATGTACTTGGGTCTGGTGTAGACTAGTAGATGGACAACTTTGTGATCACAAGCATTTGATAACGTCTCTGTTTTAAATGTCTTAGGACCCCTTAGAATTCTATAAAAGAATCATCATCCCACATAATAGAAACACCTATAATAATTCTTGAGATCACTTAATTTCCTTTGCTACCCTCATGGAGTTTGACTTCTCCTTGTTGTCTGTCGTTTCCTTTTTCGTGTTTGTGTTGGTTCTCCTTAAACTCGGAGCCCATCCCAAAACCAAAAAGCCGAAGCTAAATCGCCCTCCGGGCCCACGGAAGTTGCCGTTCATTGGAAACTTGCACCTTTTTGCCGCTTCCCGTCATCATCCACTCCAACAGACTCTAAGAGATTTGGCGAAGAAATATGGACCGTTGATGCACCTCCGACTCGGTGAAATCGACACCATCGTCGTCTCTTCGCCCGAGACTGCAAAACTTATCATGAGAACACACGATATAACCTTCGCCAGCAGGCCCCCACTCCTTCTCGCGGACGATTCTTCCTTCGGAAGCAAGAGCATAGCGTTGGCTCCATACGGTGAATACTGGAGACAGATGCGGAAGATCTGCTCCCTAGAGCTCTTGACTACCAAGCGCGTCCTATCGTTCCGAACAATCAGAGAGGAAGAAGTTTTAGACCTTTGCAAATGGATAGCTCTTCACCAAGGCCAAAAAATCAACCTGACGGAAAGAATCAGCTCTGTAAATAACGATACCATGGTTAGGGCGTCAGTTGGGAAGAAAATCGCCGAAAAAGTTAAATTCATTGCCACAATCAGTGAAGCTGTCGAGTTTCTATCGATATTTCGTATCGCAGATGCCTATCCATCCATCAAGTTCCTTCCGGTGATCAGCGGGGTCAGGAGGAAGATAGACGGGTTGCAACGGCAATTGGACAAGATGATGGCGAGCATTGTTGAGGAGCGTATACGAGACAATATTAATAATAATAATATTTCTAATAATGTGGGAGAAAATAAGCAAGAAGATCTGCTAGATGTTCTCTTGAACATCCAAAGTGATGAATCACTTGAAGTGCCATTAACTTGCAACAACATTAAATTTATCCTAGCTGTTAGTCCTCTAATTCTAAACTCAATTAATTGTTTGTTTGTTTCTTGGTTTTGTGTGTGTGTGTGTGTTTTTTTTTTTTTTAATTTATTTCTTATGAAACTTAACATGACTTGCATGTGGTTTTCTTTATTATCCTCATGATTATTATTCTGATTAAAAAAAAAAAAACACAGGAAATGTTTAGTGCAGGGACCACCACGTCAACCACAATCGTTGACTGGGCGATGGCGGAAATGCTCAAAAACCCCGAAATCCTAAAAAAGGCACAGGACGAAGTGAGACGGGTTTTTGATGGAAAAGGTGGTACTGGCCGTGTCGATGAATCTCGCTTCGACGAGCTGAAATACCTCAGAATAGTCATCAAAGAGACTCTGAGGATGCACCCAGCTGCGCCTCTGTTGGTCCCCAGGGCAAGCAGAGAGCGGTGCGAGATCAATGGATATGAAATACCCGCAAAAACCTGGGTATTATTTAACGCATGGGCGATCGGAAGAGACCCCGAGTACTGGGAGGATGCTGAGAGGTTCAAACCGGAGAGGTTTCTTGAGAAACAAGAAGTTGATTTCAAAGGGAACAACTTTGAGTACATCCCATTCGGCGCCGGGAGAAGGATATGCCCTGGATTGTTGTTCGGCGTGGCGAATGTTGAGATCCAGCTGGCTATGTTATTGTACCACTTTGATTGGGTTCTGGCTGATGGGATGAAAGCAGTAGAGATGGATATGACATATATCTGCGGGGTGGAAGGTAAAAGGAAACATACCCTTAGTGTCATTCCAGTTGTTAAGAGGCCTTTGTCAGTGTAATTAATCGCATTGCACCTGCGATTAGAATAAATATCGGGGGCAGATGTGATTATTATAAAAAAGTAATTAACTTCCATGAATAATAGTATGGTGCCTGATCTACGACGTGAAAATAACAATAATGATATATAATAAGTTAAAATGCTGGAGTCACTTTTTCGCTGCAGTTTTTATGAAGTGCTTAGTTCACGAGATTATTTGGTTTTCACTAAAGACCTTTTCGCACGGCTAATTTGAGGTTATATACCAAAGAACATGACATTCTTTTGACAACAAATAAACATGTGGCTAATTTGAGGTTATATACCAAAGAACATGACATTCTTTTGACAACAAATAAACATGTATAAGTGAAAATAATATAACGGATCAAACATACCTTCGACCAATGCTTATTCTTGATCGAGTTTTTGCCATTTCACTGGATTTCTCTTCCTACTCATATAGATGGTGTTTTTGCATATTAACATTAGTTAGAAAATGATTACCCAAGAACACACACACACACACACACACACACACACACACACATATATATATATATATATATATATATATATATATATATATATATATATGCATGATTATTGTATATACATTAAAATAACCTCTTCATACTTGTAACACATATGGCAGTTGTCATTATTAATAACTCAGCATATACATAGTTATCAAACGATACCCCCTGCACCTCATAGACGTGAGTTGCCAATATTTTCCCATTTGGCGCAAACACAATTAAGAAAACAGAATACATGTGATACGGGAATTTCCATCACATATACCACCTTTGAGGATTTAACTGTTTTGATTGGTAATGAATTCAAGAACAAACTATATATCATTGGAAAGCCCTACGATTATAGTTTCTAATACAAAAAAAAAAACGGATCTCAAAAATAATAATCCAAGAGTGAGTTATTACCATTTGACCTGGCAGTGCAATGGTTTCATACGAGAATTTGGAAGGATGAGCAACTCTTGGTGTGTTTTCATGAATTTACTCATTCAAGCATCTTGGGAGATGATAAACATTTAATATTTAGTCAAAATTTATCTTATTTATCTTTATTAGAGTAACCTTTTCATTATTCTAGACCTTTGAAAATGTAGTATCTTATTTATGATTTTTGACTCATCTTGGAGGGTTGTTCCAAGTCCTTGCCTATAAAAGACACTCAGTTGTTATGTTTCCAGCATTCGATTTTGAAATAAAAATATATTTTGAACTTTTAAACTTGTTTAGAAAATTTATCTTCTTGTATCTTACTCTAAACTCTTTTGGTGGATTCCTAGAGTTGTAAGTTTTGAGGGGTGACTTGTGATACCTCCTACTTCTCTTGAAATTTCCGGTATCAAGTGGTTATCAGAGCTTTGGTTTTTGATGGCTGGTCGTATGAGAAATAGACCAAACGTTGATGATATCGTTACTGGTGAAAGAGACCTACGTGATATGAAGTTAGAAGATTTAAGGAGACAAGTGTAACAACTCATGCGATGCCTTACGCGTGGCAAACCTTTATATCGTGATGTTGAGGGTCATGACTTAGAGGGTGATTCTTCAAACTATGAGATGGAAAATCTATTTCATAGAAATAATGGTTCATGTGACATTTATTCATACCATGGTTCTATTAACAATTTTCTATCTTCTGACGAGGATATAGAAGTTAATTACAATGATATTTCAACTTTTGTTGAAGGGATGAAAATCGTTTTCGAAGAAAATCATCTCTTTGATGATACACGGTCTATAAGTGAGTATTATGACGGCCCTCCGATATTTGATGCAGAGGAGATACATTTGTCTTGTGATGAAGATTTCAAGGAAGATGACCAACAAGTGGAAAGACAAATTGTGACATTTTCGTGAAAGTCCATAGGATATGGGAGAAATTCACAAGTTTGGATTTTACTGAACTACCGTCTAGCCTACATCGACTTCGAAAAATTCAACATCAAGGTGATTTCATTCCAATTGGTATTCTCACTAACATATCTTATTATGGAATGAATTCTAATGATCAGGTTGAAATACAAATTGATGTCGAAGAATTGTTTGCAGAAGATCATGTTCGAGAATCATTAAGTTCATATGTCGTCTTTGCACGTTTGGTTCCAAATAAAAATGAAATTTGGAGAGTGTGCATTGAGTACCTATATAAGTTTTATGAACAAGTTCTTCAAGATACTTTTAAGAAAAGTGAAAAGTATCAAAAGAGTGCAAATATACAACCGGAACAATCGATTTTCCAAGAAGGTTATTTTACTTGGTTTTACTTAAGGAAAAATTGATTTTCTCATAGATTCCGGAGAAAACTCAAGCCTATAGATTACGAACCTTTTCGAGCCTTGAGAAATGTATTTCTTTTGATGATAAACTTGATCAAGATTCAAGGTCAATTTTTTTTTCCAACCAAGGGAGAATGACACGAGAATTTCCAGCACATATACCAACTTTGAGGGTTTAACTGTTTTGATTGGTGATGAATTAAAGAACAAACTATATTCCATTGGAAAGACCTACAAGTCTAGTTTCTAATACAAAAATTGGATCTCAAAAATGATAATCCAAGAGTTAGTTATTACCATTTCACTGGAGTGTGGCAGTGTAGTGGTTTCATACAGGAATTTGGAAGGATGAGCAACTCTTGGTGTGATTTTAATGAACCTACTCATTCAAGCACCTTGGGAGATGACAAGCACTTAATATTTAGTTAAGATTCATCTTATTTATCTTTATTAGAGTAACCTTTTCAATATTCAAGACCTTTGAAAATGTAATATCTTATTTATGGTTTTTGACTCATCTTGGATGGGTTGTTCAAAGTCCTTGCCTATAAAAGGTACTCCATTGTTATGTTTCCAGCATTCAATTTCGAAATGAAAATATATTTGAGTTTTTAAGCTTGTTTAGAAGATTTATCTTCTTGTATCTTACTCTAAACTCTTTTGGTGGATTTCTAGAATTGTGAGTTTGGAGGGGTGCCTTGTGATACCTCTTACTTCTCTTGAAATTCCAGGTATCAACATGAATCATAGAGATAAGTCCCCTATAAGCGAGTAATATATGTATTACAATGTATATTCTAAGATTCTTTGTGGTTACTAAAAATTTAATAAATAAATAGAATGTTTATTGTAGGTCTAAAACTTAAATGATAATTTCCAAGAAAATTAAGTGTCCAAAATCAAATGAAAATTATCAACTGAATAAGAGTTTCAGTAGTAATTCTAAATGTACGTACATATTACTGAAAATTAGATTACAGAAATAAGTCCCATTTTGTACTACATAATTCTTAAAATTATTTGATTACATGAATTTAGTTAAAGAATCGACAATCATTAATTAAGTGCTCATGTGTTCAGTGACCATTTTTTTCCTTAACACGTTCTCTTATGACTAAGTACTCAATGTCAATGTGCATACTTCAACTACCACTATTGTTCTTAGCCATAAAAAATGCAACTGAATTTTTACAATACATTCGCGATGACTTAGATATATAATTCACTACTCTAAGCCCAGCTATGAAACTCTTTAAAAAAACACCATGACTAGTAATTTCAAAACATGATATAAACTAAGATTCCATGGTAGAAGTAGCAATCAAAGCCTGTTTTGCACTTCTCCAGGATATAGTCCCACCAGCGAGCATAAAATATATCTACATATTGACTTTCTTGAATCAAAACAACCTGCTAAGTCTTAATCATAGTAATCAGTCACCTCCATATTTTCAGTTCGTCTACACATGAGCATGTAATCTTCTTCCCCTTGAAGATATTTTAATACCTTGTTTCCATCTCACTACTTGTTAATACCTGGATTACTCTAATATCTTCCTAATATTTTGACAAAAAGTACAGTATATGGTATGGGATAGACGTGAGCATACATACGGCTTTCCAATATCCAAAGCATATGGAATGCTTTTTATTTGTTCCCGTTCAAGCTCATTTTTCTGGACATTGATTCAAATTGAACTTATCACCTCTCAAAATGGGTGCTACACTTGGTGAACAATCATTCATATGAAACATCTAGAACTTTATTAATGTAGGTCTCTTAAGATAAACCCAAAATGCCTTGAGATCTATTCCTATGGATCTTAATGCCAATGACATAAGATGCCCCATCCATATCTTTCATATCAAAGTTGATTGAGAGAAATTATTTCTTTTCATATAACAAACCCTTATCATTAGTTGCAAGTAATATATCATCCACATATAGAATTAGAAAACAAATCTTGCTCCCAATAGCATTTTGGTACATATGTTGATCAATGATGTTCTCTTAAAAATCAAATGAAGTGATATATTCGTGGAATTTAAAATACCACTGACGGGATGCTACTTTCAGTGCATATATAGATTTATTAAGCTTGTAAACTAAATGTTCACTATCACTGGAGGAAATATTATCAGGTTGTATCATATAAACAACCTCCTCTAAATCACCATTGAGGAATGTCATCTTCACATCCATTTGATGTAATTCAAAATCAAAATGGGTTACTAATTACATAATTACTTTAAGGGAATCTTTGTGAGATACAAAAGAAAAGTTCTTCGCGCAGTCAATTCCTTCTCTATGGGTGAAACCCTTGGTAACAAGTATTTGTTTATATCTCTCGATATTTGCCTTTGAGTCTTTCATTGTTTTAAAGACTCACTTACAACCAATGGATTCTCCACCACCAGACAACTCTATGAGATATCAGACTTTGATATATACCATAAAATTCATCTCTTATTTCATTGCATTATACCATAAGTTAGATTTCTCGCAAATCATGGCATGTGAAAATGTTTCTAGATCATTTTCGACTCCAATGTTGTATTCACACTCTTGCAAATACACAACATAGACACTCAAATTTTTTGACTTCCTTATTATAGTAGATCTCATTAACCACTGATCAACATTGTCGTGAGTGTTAAGATTTTTTTAGTCAATGATTTGCATCTTTTTGTACATATTTTCATTATCGTTTTTGTTTCACGTTGCGTGTTTTTCGCTTGCTTTTTGTTGTTTTAGGAGTCGGGTTGGCCGTTTTTCGTATTTCTAGTTTTTCTTAGTTTTTGTACGTTTTGTTATTAATTTTCGTAGTTTTTCACGTTTTCATTTTTCTTGGCCGTAGGACGTCCAAGCGGGGCCCATGCTCATTTGGGATCGTCGATACTCGACTCGGGAATGGACGGATAAAGCAAGGAAGCGCGGCGRACGAGGTTCGATAAACCGGCGGAGGCGAAAAGGACGAGAAATCGAGCCGGAAGCTGGAATCCAGTCGACCGACTGGATGTTCAGTCGRTCGACTGCATATCTGGTCGATCGACTGAACCCCCCAAAATCGACTGAATTCCAGCGAGTTTTGAAGCTTTTGACATGGCAGTCGATCGACTGCCTACTTGGCCGATCGACTGCCGTCGATCGACTGGTGTCCCAAGATCGACTGAATTACAGGGCTTTTGGCCATTTCGACACAGCAGTCGATCGATAGCCGACAAGTCCGATCGACTTCAGTCGATCGACTGCTTTTTCTCAGTCGATCGACTGAAAAGCAGATTTTTGAAGATTTAAGCAATCAGACGTCTTTTGGCAGAGGACAACTTGGCTGGAGAGCTTTCTTCCCCAGGAAAGCTTCACCAAAGAACCAGAAAAGAGTGCTTTTTCATCTTTTAAATTAGTTTCAATTCCTATAAATTCTAGTAATTAGATATAGATTAGTTAAGTTTAGATTTAAGTTAGTTTCATCTTCAAGCTTTGTTTCAAGTATCATTGTGAAGAACCATCAGCTTTCAAGCTTTATCCTCACTTTCAAGCTTTTGTGTAATCAAGTACATTTGGTAATCTCTTTCCTTAATCTAGTTTCATTTCCATGTTATTTCTCTTTTGTATCTTTGTTGAAGTTTGGTTCTTGGTTAGTTCTTTGTGTTGTGTTTTCAAAATTCTTAATATCATTTTATAGCTTTCTAGATTATGAACTTGTCTTTTAAGTTAATAAGTTGTAGTTAATTTCAAAGTTTGTAATAGTTTATTGAATCTTCATATTTAAAAACCTTTGATTAATGTTAAGTAATTTGTTGACTTATTCAAATAAGTTGACTTTAATTTTCCCTCCATTTTACTAATTTCAAATAATTAAGTTTTAATAAGTTAATTAGTCTAAATTGATCGTTTTTAATATTAGCTTTAATTTCCTTTAAATATTTTAATGTTTTAAAATCTTAAGTTTCAATCTAAATCTTAATTATAGAAACCGGAAAATGATTATCGCTTTCTAGGGTTAAATTAGATTAAGTAAAACCGACGATAAGAACGATAAAGAAAACCGAACGCCGATTACATCCATCCTCGAGAGACACGACTCGGGACAACTCACCGCACCTACAGTCGACTCCGTACTATTGCGGAGGCGATTTCTAGAGCGTCGAGAAATCATCGATCAGTCAACAGGTTGTTCAATTAGTTGTTCAACAGGTTCAGGTCTTTGTTGAATTTTAAGATATACAATATTTTATGAAACACTAGCGATTGGCTTCTCAACATGCGCTTGGACTTGAGGTAGATTGTTAACAAAAACTATCACTCTATCACTTGAAATGGGATATCAAAAATGATCTTTATTTGAACTAATGTTCAAAAATTGACCGCTCCCTCTAATCAAGTCATTCTCAAGAAATTTAGCATTTCTCGATTCCATAAACCTAGTGCTATGAGATGGATAGTAAAATTGGTGTCCCTTAGACCTTTTTACATATCCAATGAAATACCCACCTATGTTCCTCAAGTCCAACTTCTTTTCTTGAGGATTGTAAACTCATACATTAGACGGACATTCATAAATGCTTACATGTCGCAAACATGGTTTCCAACCCTTGAATAACTAAAATGGTGTCTTTGAGACTACTTTAGTTAGTACCCAGTCTAATATGTATAATGTCGTTTTAAGAGCTTTAAACCCCAAGGTCTTCGGTATTTTGGAGCTAGCAAAGATACTCCGTACCATGTACATTAATGCTCGATTTCTTTTTTCAGCCACACCATTTTGGTCCGGAGAATCAGACATGGTATATTGGGTAACATTCCATTCTTTTTGAAGAAATCTTCCAAATAGAAAAGATGATTATCCACTCTCAGAACTCACAATCTTAATTTGCTTTCTGCATTGTTTCTCTACTTTAGTGTTGAAGATCTTAAAAGTATCCAAATCTTCATTCTTATTATTAAGAGAGTAGATATACATATAGCGTGAGTAATAACGTATAAATGTAATAAAATACTTATTACGATATGCATCTATATCCGAACTACAAATATATGTATTGATAATTCTAATATTCCAGAACTTCTCTTGGAACCTTTCTTTGACTGGTTAGTTTACACACCCTTAATGCAGTTTATACAATTCTCAAAATTAGGAAAATATTTAGTATTAAGTACTCTATTATTCACTAATTCCTTTATCTATCAATAGAGATAATTCTCATTCTCCATGACACAACATAGAGTATTTCAGTCATAATACATCGCTTAACACCAACAATATCATGAACGAGCAAAGTAATATGATTATCATCAATTTTCAAGTCAACAAAAAAGACCATCCAACGAGTACTTTTTTCAACAAAATTAGACTTATAAAATAAATTGATATGAGCTTGAGAATTTAATGTAAAAATCATACAATACTAGTCTTGAAACGTAAATTAAATTCCTAGAAAAAGTAAGAATACAAAAAGTCTTTTCCGAAAGTAAAATGAAACCACTACTTAAAATTAATTTGTAGGTTCCTAGTGCTTCCACATGTGAGAGTGTCTTATTTTCAGGTAGATGTTTTCCTCACTTTCCACTGTTTTTTGCATGCTTTCTAATGTATAGCAGAAATCGGTAACATGGATTGTGGAATCGGAATAAATCACCCATGTGTTATGATTAATATCAACCATATTGGATTTATAATAAACAAATGAAATGTGAGTACCTTTCTTCTCAAGCCGATTAAGAAACTTAGGACAATCCTTCTTTATGTGCCCCTTCTTTTTATAAAATAAGTACTTGATTTCAATCTTGATATCTTTTTGGAGAGGAATCTTGTCCTTTTCCTTGTCCATAGCATGGAATTTTCTTTTCTTTATCGATGGTGTTGTCATATTCACTTTCTCACCCTCCTCAATAGCCAATCATCCCTCAATTTGAGAACACATGGTAATTAATTCATTTATGGACCATTTATCTTTATGTGTTATAATTGATCTTCAAAGGACCATACTAATGAGGAAGAGTGCACAAACTAAGTGAACCAGGAAAGAATGCGACATTTCGACTTTGTGTGTTTTAAGTTGAGCCACTATGTCTCTCATGCGTAAGATATGCTCACGAACACCTCTAATCCCAGTAAGCTTTATGATGAGAATTTCATTATAAGGGTGTTAGCCAACGCCTTATCAAAAGACACAAATAGATCATCAACTACCTTCAACAAAGAATGAACATTGTCATATTGCCTAATGGAACCCCGAATCATAGTTGTCGTGGTCTTATGAATATAACACCGAGTCAATCAGATCGCTCCCACTTTTCAAAAAGATCAACATCATCTAGGTTACTTGCTACAGTTATAGATGGTGGTTCATTTTTCTGATAGCATAGTCAATATCCATCAATCCAAATGAAGAAGAAGTCTATCCCTCCAAGTTATATAAATGTCCACGTTGTGCTTAGGAAAATCAAACTTCATATTAATAAATAGGTTGAATAACTGCATCAAGTAAACAACATGCTCATATTATTAAAATTAAATATTTCTTAAAACCGAATAACATGTTTCACCGATGTAAATCGATTTGTAGTATGAATCTAAAGACATAAAACTTCCATGTTGGCTAATTTTTTAATTCCATTAGATTCATTTATCTTCATGATAAAAATCTCAAATTATTTCGCACTCAAATCAATGTGGATAAATTAGAAAACATAATTTGATATTTTATCATAATTAATTATATAAATATGATAAAATTTCCCGTGGGATAAATTTCATCATATTATATATAATTAACTACAACATATGTCTATCCTAAAAGTGATCTCAAAATTCAACATTATTAAATGAATTTAATATATTGAAAATGTTGTGGTTACTTTTCAAAAAATTAAAATTCTATAAATCACTTAGACATATCACTTAATGTGTTTAGAATTTAAACACTCAATTAGTTTTTATTTTCTAGATCCACCTCACATCAATAACCCTTCACAATATTAAATCGATGATACTAAAACTAACTTTTACAAATCCTACCAATATATGCCAATATGACATACTATGATTTGTAAATAATTTTCTTGATTAAAATAAATTACATAACTATGCAAGAAACCATGGATCAAAGTCATCAATTAACAAATCACTTAATGCACTATCTGAGCATAATTAATATATTAAACAAGAGCAAGGTTGAAGAGGTAGGTTGTGAAGGCAGGCAAAGCAAGTAACTGTGAAGATGGGAGAAACAAGAGCTATAACTTGCTTCGGAGGTTGGAAATGAGAATAGTCAACCACTGAAAAGACTTTCGCAAATAACGAAAGCGAGGTACTAAGCTTGACCACCAAGAGGACAAAAATGTCCGTTGAGAAAATTGAGTTGTCTTCGATCAATTCAAATCTAACGAAAAGCCCTCTGTTTGCCAAAATGGACCAACAAACTCCTTCATTACCTTGATCGTTGCCTACTCACTCTTACTATCAAATATAGCCTTATCCGGGCACAAGAGAGGAAAACTATAAACAACCTCAACAACCTCATCCACCACCTCAAAGTTAATCTTCAATAATGCATCGAGAGGTGCAACATGAGGCTCAAAAATCTAAACTTCCTCCAAAATTGGCACAACTTCGTCATCCTCACAAAGAGAAAGTAAGCTCAAATTTTCAATGCCCACCGGGATCTCCAACGGCAACACCCTGACACTCTTGTCCAAAATGTCATCCAAAAGCACAAGAGAGGCATTGCATGCTTCCAAATTCTCAACCTCAAAATTCACCTCCTTACACACCTCCTACAAAGAAGAGTTCAAGATCAAATCATCAACAACCAAGCTGGGCTCCACCACATCAAAAACTGGCACTTTGTATATAAAAATTAATTTTGCCTCATCACGGTTACCTACACTATTTTTATTCATATTTTCCACAATAATGGAATTCGTCCATTTGGAACACTCTTCACAATCATTGGAATCTAATGATGCTTCCAATATAACATTCATGTTACGAAGAGTCTTCAAAAACAGGCAAATAATCAAGAGGTAGATAATGGAATTCAACCCAACTGAGTAAAGATCATAGTAGTGTGGGACATCGGGGTGGTAATGAAATTGTTGGTTGTGATCGAGAGGAGGAGGTGATGCATAATCTTCATAGCTCAGTAGTAAGGAGTTGATGTGGGTGGAGCATAAGAGTTGTAGCTCAGATAAAAAGAATTAGTTGGAGCATACGAGTCATGGCTCGCACAATACAAATAGGAGGCGAGTGGAGTGTCTAAAGGGTTAAAGCCCAAATTATAAGAATGTTGAAATGGGGCACAATGATCGTTATACCTCGGATGGTAGGAATCGTAGGGGTGTGAAAGCCAAAACAATGATCGTAGTGATTGGGTGGACCATAGAGATCATTGTGGTTTGGATTAAAATAATTTGTATATTTGGCCTATTGGTCCCTCTATTGTTGATCCTGAGGTTCGTAATGAGGAGAATAGAACGTCCCCATGAATCAATTGTAAAACACATCCCAAACAAGGAATTGTGTTCCAAATTCACCAACCATTTTCTTTCCCAATCCTTCAATGTATAAATGAGGAGTCGCATCATCACTTGACACTTGGTTAGGCCTTGAAGGGGGAAAGTTTAGGTTATGGCATCATTCTATTGGATTAAATTAAGTAGATCCTCGCTCGGGAGCCCATGGAAAAGGGGGAGTCATTCGGAGTAAAAATCATCAAGATCATACTCCCGCATCTTGGGGCTAAACGAAATGGCATGTCGAGGGGTGCGAGGAGCATACGGATCACCATGTGGTGGAGATGCTCAATAATTGGACCTTTTTTGGTTTGTTTTGTTCAATATCGGGTCTTAAAAGATGGTTGATCGTTGATGTACCTTGCACACACAACACTCAACAAATGAGATTACATGCACCGTCAGGAGACAAGAAAAATGAATGAAAATAAAAATTAAACATGAATGAGATACAAAAACAAAACAAACAAAAAGCACAAACTAAAGTCACAAAGAGCATATACATAAATCACAGCCTTTAGCCTTCCCCAGCAATGACACCAAGTTTTGAAGTGATCTCAAATACACTAATTTTACAAACATTTTGAGGATCACTCGCAACAGAACGAGGTCGATCGTTGTGCAGTGAGGTGACTCAAGTAGAATCTCATGAGGATAACTAATCGGAATTGGTCTTTGTGTTTGAATCATGAAAAAGAAAATAAAGAAAAATCTATCTTAAACACACGATCAAATTTCAGTTTTTGAGTTTTTAGCAACAAAGAAGATAATTCAAATCACGAGAAATGAAATTGAGGAGAATGAAAATATTAATAAAACGAAGGTCTAGGGTTCTAAAATCATCTCTACGATCAATTGGTAATTTATCAAACACTATCTACAAACCAGGGTTGTCAATACCGACTCTCAATTAAACACCCGATAATTACCAATTCATGGCTAATTTAGACCCTATACCTCTAAATTCTAACCTAAAATCATCAATAAATGCAATAATATAATTTAAGTAAAAGCATGAACATAATTAACCCATTAAAAGAATACATAATCCAAATTAGTGAAATCATAAACTATTAACCAAAAGCACAAATAAGCTAAAACAAATCATTGAGGGAAAAGAACATTCAAACTACAACTAGAAAGTCAAAAGTGCTACTACAATGATTTAAGATAATCTAACAAGAATATAGACTACATTATCAACCATGTGCAAGAAAATGGCTAGTTTGGCATAAACTCATCTACCTTTTACTACCAACTTTCTACATTATGCCAAAGGGGGAAAGAAGCTTGAAAACAAGAACACAACAATGGAGGAAAATGAAAGAATTATTAATAACACAAGCAAATTTAAAACATCCAAGTTATAATTCATACATAGAGCATCAAAAATTCATAAAACTTACAAAGTAAATGTAAAACATGAATTAAAAGTTACCCCAAGTAGAAATCTTCTTCAAAGTTACAAAACCCACAAGATAAAATGTTTCACCCCAATACACTAAGCTTCTCCACACACCAATTAAGCTAACTAACTACTAACTAAATTTCTACAAGCTAAGCTAACTAAGGATTTAATCTAGCTAGGGATTGTTATGCTTGAAGGTGAAAAAAAATGAAAAGAGGATATGTCTCGCAAACCCTAAGGGCTCAAAGGCTCCATTGGGGCTCAAAGGGAGTGGGTATATATAGGGTGAAAGTGAGAGCAATATAGTAAATTTGCCAAAAATGGCCTTCCATCAATCGATTGTCGATCAGTCATCAATTTTTGGTGTCTCTGCCATCAATTTACTGTCGATTGATGCTTGATAGACGATAGTGGAAGAAAGGCGAGCGTTATTGGACGTCAATCGGGTGTTGATTGACGATGGCGGGTGATCCTCGGTCGGTCAGTCAACATATGCGGTCGATGCAGGCAAAAAGAGCGTGTTGATCAATAAATAATTTGGTTCAATGACTGTATTTCATATGCTCAGTTCGTCTTTTCATCAAATCGAATCGTCTATGATCCTCGGGAATGCGCTAGTGCCCACTCAACTGTTCTAAAACCAAGAAAAAAAATAACAAAATTTTTTTACAAAAATAAGAGAAAAATACAAAAAATATTACAAAGATGATAAACACTATGAAAGCGCAAAACAAGTAGAAAATGGACAAAATACTCAAACCCGAATAAAGTACACAAAAAAGACACAAAAATATAAGAAAAACACACACAAATATGTACAAATCATTCCCGTTAAAGCACTTTTTTCTTGTAATTGATTAAAATTGAACTAATCACCTCTCATAATGGGTACTACACTCGGTGAACAATACTTTATATGAAATCTCTCTAGAACTTTATTGATGTAGGTTTCCTAAGATAACCAAAAATGCCTCGAGATCTATCCCTATGGATATTAAAGCCAATAACGTAATATGCCGCATCCATATCTTTCACATAAATGTTCTTTGAGATAAATTGTTTCACTTTATATAACAAACCCTTATCATTATTGCAAGTAATATGTCATCCACATATAGAAATAGAAAACAAATCTTTCTCCCAATAACCTTCTGGTATATACATTGATCAATGATGATTTCTGCAAAACCAAATGAAGTGATAACTTCATGGAATTTAAAATACCACTGAAGGATGCTTGTTTCGGTCCATATATAGATTTATTAATCTTGCAAACTAAATGTTCACCATCACTAGAGGAAAAACCTTCAGGTTGTTTCATATAAACAACCTCCTTTAAAGCATCATTGAGGAATACCTTCTTCACACCAATATGATGTAATTCATAGTTAAAATGAGATTCTAATGCCATATTTTCCATAAGGTAATCTTTCTTAGATAAAGAAGAAAACTTCTCATGTAGTCGATTCCTTATCTTTGAGTGAATCCCTTGGTAACAAGTACTGATTTATATCTCTCAATATTGCCATGTGAGTCTTTCTTTGTTTTATAGACCCACTTACAAACAGTGGCTTTTACACCATAAGGCAACTCCATGAGATATAAGACTTTGTTATATGCTATAAAATTCATCTCTTTTTTCATGGACTTATACCATAAGTTTAATTTCTCGCAACTCATGGCATGTGAAAATGTTTTTAGATCATTTTCAACTCCAATATTGTATTCACACTCTTGCAAATACACAATATAGACACTCAAAACTTTTGACTTTCTTATTCTAGTAGATCTCATTAACCCTTGATCAACATTGTCCTAAGTGTTAGGGTCTTATTACGCAATAGGTTGTTCAATTGGTTGTTCAATAGTTTCAGGTATCTGTTTAATTTCAGGATATACAATATTTTGATCAATATTTTATGAAACACTAGCGATTGGCTTCTCAACATAAGCTTGGACTTAAGGCATATCGTTAACAAAAACTACCACTCTATCACTTTAAATGAGATATCAAAAATGATCTTCCTTAGAACTAATGTTCAAAGATTGACCGCTCCCTCTAATAAAGTCATTCTCAAGAAATTTAGAATTTCTCGATTCCACAAACCTAGATGGAAGGTTAAATTGGTATCCCTTAGAACTTTTGACATATCCAATGAAATACCCACCTATGGTCCTCAGGTCCAAATTCTTTTCTTGAGGATTGTAAATTCTTATTGAGACGGACATCCCAAAATGCTTACATGTCGCAAACTCGGTCTCCAACCCATCAGATTACTGTGTGTAAATTAGAAAATATAATTTAATATTTTATCCTAATTAATTATATAAACACGATAAAATCCCACGTGGGATAAATTTCATCATATTACGTATAATTAGCCTCAACATATGTGTATTCTTAAAAGTGATCTCGAAATTCAATTTGGCATATGAATTTAATTTATTGAAAATGTTGTGACTACTCTTAAAAAAATTAAAATTATATATATCCCTTAGACATATAACTTAATGTGTTCAAACTTCAAACACTCATTTAAAGTTTTATTTTCTGGATCCACCTCACACCAATAACCCTACATAATATTAATTCAATGATAATAAAACTAAATATTACAAATCCCAACAATATATGCCAATATGGTATACGTTGATTCGTAAATAATTTTCTTGATTAAAATAAATCACATAATTAAACCAGAAACCATGGATCGAAATCATTAGTCAATAAATCACTTTATGCATTAACTGAACATAGTCAATATATTAAACCTAGTAAAAGACTTTGACAAGTAACTAAGGCATCGGAATTGGCAACCCACTCCAGCCATCTCCTTCATGCACCCAGCAGGCCCAGCTTCGAAACCTGTTGGCTTCTCTCCAAATTTATTTTTCTGGTCATCTTCTTCAGGCAGACGGGTCGGCCTATATTACATACTCGTCCCGGTTGCAGACCCAAGAAACATACCATATCAAACGCGTTAAAAATACGATTTTCACATCAAGAACTCATGGGAAAATCATATAATCATCCAAAGTCAAAGAACAAACATATTTTTAATCCAAAAATTCATAACACATTCAAGTTCTATAAACTTGAAATTTTTATTTATTTTCTTACGGGATTGAAAAGGATGAACAACAACATAAAACTTAAACAAGTAAGGCAGAAAAAAAATTGCTCTCTGATACCAAATGAAATAATTTGAAACCTTAAAATACATCACTACAAAAAAAACAAAGAATGCTGATGGGCAGAACCGTCAATAACCAATTTACTGACGGGTTTGCTTATGGGTATGACTCTTCAGCATTTCTTACGTCGGTAATTATATGTTGATGGTTTTATTATACCCTTCAAAAAATTTTGACGACCTATTGATGGGTTTTACGCATCAGTATTCTCCTGGTCGTCAATCGATACTCGTCAGCATTTGCTGACAGGTAAGACAGCTATCAGCTATGCTGACGAATTATGCCCGTCATCAATTTCATAATTATGCTGATGAGTCATACCCATCAGCGTTCTCTGGAATTTGCTGATGGCCTCTAAGCCATAAAAAATTATATTATATTATATTATATATATTTTTTATTTTTTATTATTTTGTTACCTGTACCTGTCACAAATTAAAAACCAAATACGAAACATAATTTGCAGGTCCCAAAAATATAATATAAAATATAAAATATAATTAATTAACATATCTTATATTGTATACATTTTAAATAAAATATCAAATATAAATATTTTGACAATAAGTTCCGTTCCTAACACTACTACTCTAGATAATCAAATGGAGAACTACCTGGAGGATCAGAGGGAGGCTGCCGATGTCCTACTCTCATCGTTGCTGCAACATCCTCCATTACCTACTGATAGAGAGTCATCTACAACTCAAGCAGCTCATGCGTATGCTCCTCGCGCATCTCCTGGAGCTGCTCCTGATGTGCCCGCTCGTTCGCCTCGAGCTGAATCTAGACGTGGCTCTTCAAAATATCAATCTACGTCTAGAGATTTGTGACATTCTATATGGATCAGAGGAGGTACCATCTCTGGAAGTCTTCGACACCAGAAGATTTCCTAAGCACCCCATGCCGAATTGGCGATCCTTCTTCATTCCGATGGTCTCTAGATAGACCTCGTCCTCGTTAATGTCGATAGGATCTTGTGATGAAGCACGTCTCTCCTCTAGACGTCTCTGATACTTCTGCAATATTTTGATTGATGTATTATTTACCGTTACGAAAATTAAAAAAATAAGTGATATATATTTATATTAGTTACATCTAGAAAAATATTTACAAAAATCTGCTCTGATACAGAATTAGTGAAAGTGTTGTCGGGTCTCTAGTGTATTGTCAAGAAAAACTCAAATACAGTAGGTTCCCTACCCATATCCTCACGTTATATACAATACTTAAATTATATTTTAATTTATGGGAAAATTTTCATTTACTACCAAACCATAAACTCCAACTACCATATAATCCATTGACTTTATTTATACCCATATAACCCAAATACTTACTATTCAATCAAAAATTACATTTAAATTATTGAAATTACACCTATACCTTAAAAGACTCCATAATATATATATATATATATATAAGGTTAATGAGTTTGATTTGGGATTAGTTACTTTATAATTTTTAAAAGGAAACAGTCTAGGTTCATTCTCCCGCTTAAATTTCACAGTGTAGAATATAATTTCCCAAAAATTATGAGAAGTAGTATGTAATTCTCAAAATTTGTTAAGTAGCATGTAATTTTTTCAGATTTTGCTAAAGTAGTATGTAATTATTAAAAATTTGCTAAGTAGTATGTAATTTTACTAAAGTAGTATGGCGATGACAGGTGATTTTGCCAAATAACATGTAATATTTCCAATGTAGTATGAAATCACACGGTGTAGTATAAAATTTAGGAAGTAGTATGAAATCACATAGTATAAAAATATAGGAAGTAGTATAAAATCACACGATGTAGTATAAATTTTGTGATCTAGTATGGAATTGATTAATAAGGGTATATTAGTATTCTTGTATAGTACTTTGTATTAATTGAGGATTTAACATTTAAATAGACTATTTGGGATAAGATATTTCCCTAATGGTTTATATGGGAATTATCCCTTAATTTATTACTAATTATGAACTAATTAATCACTTACGAGCTAAATTTACAAACATAATTAAATTTATTTACGAGCTGACGTGCATAATCAATCGTAGTTTGAGACCTGCCTATGTGCTTGGATATCCCAGTACAAGGTCCACTAGGCATGCTCATCCTATTACTGCTCGCCTTCTTGGATATCCCGTCAGTAAACCAGCCCTTCAGCGACCCGTCAACAACCTCGTGGACAAAATAAAATGTTGATGGGTCATTCACTGACGACCATCACCCGTTAGCATATGTTGATGGTTCGTTGGCCATCAGTATTTTCCGTCAGTATTCCCCTATTGTATTGTAGTGCATGCTTTCAATAAGAAATAAACATATATAAACGGAAGTGGTAAAACGAATTGTAAACATACCGCTAATTGCTTGTTTTAAATCGAGTTTTCTACTGTCTCGCTAGATTTCCCTTCTCTACTCTAATCATAGAGATAGTGTTTTTGCTTATTGACATTAGTGAGATTAATAAAATCCAAGGACATATATATGCATGGTTATTATACCATCAAAATAACCTCCACATACTTGTAACTACCACATATGATAACTATCATTATTAATAACTCTTCACATGCATGAATTATCAGAATTCAATAACCACTACACCACACACGCGTGAGTGGCGAACAATATATTATTATTCAAACTTGTTGGTGATCGGTCAATTTGCGCAGTACACTTGACTATGAGGCTCTGTTAATAAATAAGTAGAGTCGTTGAAACACTAAGAATGGTTCGGGTAATTGATGTACTATCTAAAATTAAATCTTCTTTTCGGAATTTATCCCTTTGATCAGTAGTAGTAAAGATGGGCTCGATTGTCATAAATCCATTCGCCTATTGAAATTATTAGTTTGAAGTTTGATAGAATAGAGCGACCTAAAGAGTTCAGGTCGCACGAGAGGTCGCATGATCAGCGACCTAAAGAATTCAGGTCGCCCGAGTGGTCGCATGATCAGCGACCTAGAATCGATAGGTCGCATGAGTACCGACCTACCCAGCGACCTGATAATCCTCAGAACCGAGCTCTAGAAGGTCATCATAAGAGGCCGCAGTGATTTCTTGGTGTCCGCACTACAAGATGATGTCAGTCCTAGGATAGTACATCCAGCTAGCCCTTACAACTTTCAGAATGTACTGTAGCAATCTTTACCATTCATTATAGAGAGCCGTTGTCAAGGTGTACCAAAGTAATCGTAGTCACACATTCTAGGGTTACCATAGTCAGGTGTATTGCTATAAATAACCCTATATTGTTCATTTGAATTTAATAAGAAAGAGTTTAATATTTTCATCATCTTGAACAAAGAACTACTGTGCTTACTTTATCATTATTAGCTCGCTAAGAGCTTGTTACCTTTCAATCATGGTATCAGAGCAGGTTTAGCCTGTCTCTGACGACCTCACCTACCTTTATCTCAAAAAAACAAAATATGGCTACAGTAGAGGATACTGCTACAAGCTAATCAAATACCCCGGTTAACCCAAATGGCATCTTACCTACTACCAATTTTATACAACCTCAAATCAAGCTCATTTCCATCAAACTCAATGATACTAATTTTCTTCTTTGGAGGCAACAGACCCTGACTTCAATTAAAGGCTATGACCTTGAATCTTTTATTTCCAATAACTATTCACCTCCGGCACCTACCATTAATGTTCCCAATACCTCTCAAATTACAGTCAATCCAGAATATATCAATTGGATGAGGCAAGATCAACTACTTACCTCCTGGTTACTTCTTCCTTATCTAAAAATCTGCTGGTCATGATGGTCGGCAAGAACACAACTAGAGAGATCTGGCAGGCCTTAGAGTCAAATTTTTCTGGTCAATGAAGAGCTAGAATAATGCAGTATAAATTGCAGCTTCAAACTCTAAAAAAAGGCGCCCTTTCCATGAGAGAATTCTTGGGCAAAGTCAAAGCCTGTTGTGATGCCCTTGGCAATGCTGGAGAACCTGTTTCTGAACAAAATCATATCTTGCATATCCTGGGAGGTTTAGGACCTAATTATAAACCTATTGTGGTCGTTGTCACCTCCAGAGTGGAGCCCTACAACCTGAACGATATCTATGCCATGCTGTTAAGTCTTGAGTCCAGATTTGACACCTTTTCTGCATCTCCTATCATAAATACTGATGGATCTACACCAGTGGCTAATGTAGCCACATAAAGAAACCACAACCAAAAAATTTACAACAGCTCGTTGAATAGCTCGCTAAACAGGCCGCCGACCTACAACACCTATCGAGGAAGAGGCAGGAGCAACAGCTACAGAGGTCGAGGGGGCAGAGGCTACAAAAACAACAATAACCGAGCAGCTTGCCAAGTCTGCGGCTGTCTAATCATACCGCAGATAAATGCTATCACAGATTTGACTCTTCATATCCTGGTCCTACTAATATGCAACCTCAAACTCAAATGCAAGCACAAACAGCTCAAACAAGCAGTGGCCTCCCTACTCAGACAAACTCTGCATCCTTGTCAGCAATGTCAGCCTCTCCAGATTTTCTCAGCGACCCCTTTTGGTATGCAGACTCTATTGCATCCAACCATGTCACCAATGAACTCACAAACCTCAACATAGCCTCAGAATTTCAAGGTCACAACAAGTTGCAAGTTGGTAATGGAACAGGTTTGCACATTTCACATATTGGCAATTCTTTACTCACAAAACCTCATTCGAAATCCTTTACCTTGAAAAATCTTTTGCATGTTCCTGAAATTACCAAAAATCTTCTTAGTGTGTCGCAATTTTCCAGAGATAATTCTGTGTTTTTTGGATCTCACCCCAAACTTTGCTTTGTTAAGGATCAAGCTACACACCAAGTGCTTCTCCAAGGTTCTCTTAAAAATGGCCTCTACAGCTTCGATGTTCAATGTGTCAAGTCTCCTGCACCTACACAAGTGATACCCTCTAGAGTTTCTACCTTCTCAGCTCGCTTAGTTCAGGATAATAAGTCCAACAATCTAGATCTGTGGCATTCTAGACTTGGACATGCAGCTCATGATATTGTAATAAAAGTAATGAAAGACTGTAATATTCCCTTTGTTATTAATTCCAAAAAGTATTCTTGTGATTCTTGTATGCAAGCCAAAAGTCATGCCTTACCTTACAATGATTCTGAATCTACTTATACTTCACCATTAGAACTTATCCATACAGATGTTTGGGGACCATCTCCTGTTATATCCTCCACTGGATTGTGCTATTATGTTTGCTTCATAGATCAATTCACCAGGTTCACATGGATCTATTTTTTAAAAGCTAAATCCGAAGTTAGGTCTGGTTTAATTCATTTCAAAAACCTTGCTGAAAACCAGCTTTCCTATAAAATCAAAACTGTACAAAGTGATTGGGGTGGGGAATTCAGAAACCTCACTCAGCTTTTTCATGACTCTGGCATTGTCCATAAAGTTCCATGTCCCTATACGCCAGCTCAGAATGGTCTTGCTGAACGAAGACACAAAACCATAGTAGAAATGGGACTAGCAATGATGACTCATGCTCACATTCCACTTAAGATTTTGGGATGATTCTTTTAGCACTGTTGTTTATATCCTCAATAGATTTCCTGTCAAATCCATCAAATATGTGTCTCCACTACAAAAGCTTCATGGCCATAAACCTAACTACAGCTCGCTCAGAGCCTTCGGCTGCCTATGCTATCCCAATCTCTGACCTTACAACAAGCACAAGATGGAACCCATATCTTTACCAGGCACATTTCTTGGTTTCATGGCCAAACATAAAGGTTTCAAAGTTCTCTTACCAAATGGTAAGATCATAATCTCTAGAGATGTCATCTTTGATGAAAGCAAATTTCCCTTTGCCATCTACTACCAACATCACCAAATCCCTACTCCAGATCAAACCTCCTCCTTCCATCAACCGGGACCCCAGTCTTAGAACCAAATGCAATTCCTCAAAACCCTCCAATTATACCTTACACCAACGATGTTGTTGGTTGTCACTCTCCTCCCCACACTCAATCTCCCAATCATACTAAACACCTCTAAATTCTTCTCCATCCTCTCATGAACATGTATCTATCTCCTCTGACTCCACTCACACCACAATTCCCCTGTGTGTAAATTTGCCAATTGTGAATTGTTCACCACTTATTTCTGTCACTAACAATGCATCTGCAGCCCAGAAACACCATCACATGGTCACCTGGTCGCAAATAGGAAATCTCAAGCCCAGGGTCTTCACTGCTCATGTTTTGGACTCGCAAGAACCCTCCTCTTTTCAGGAGGCACTCTCACATCCCCTTTGGAAACATGCCATAGATACTAAATACAAGGACCTAATTTAGAATGCGACCTGGACCCTTGTTCCTGCTCCACCTAACAAATCTATCATTGGTTGCAGATGTTTTTTAAAGCTTAAACGACATGCTAATGGGAGTATTGCTCTATATAAAGCTCGACTAGTAGCCAAAAGCTATAGTCAAACTGCTGGCATTGACTTCTCAGAAACCTTCAGCCCGGTGGTTAAACCAACCACAATCAGAATTATTTTGTCCCTCTCTACTCACTATAATTGGTCTGTTCGCCAGCTCGATATTAACAATGCTTTCCTTCATGGTCATATTGATGAAGAACTTTACATGGCTCAACCTCCTAGTTTTGAATCTCCTTCTTGTCCATCACATGTCTGTAAGCTCGCGAAGTCTCTTTATGGTCTCAAACAGGCTCCTCGAGCTTGGTTCTTCAAGCTCAAACACGTTATGTGCACTCTTGGATTCTCCAACTCCAGAGCTGATCACTCTCTGTACTACAAAACCTCTGGAACCTCCTGCATTTAGCTCCTAGTTTACATTGATGATATTCTGATAACTGGAAATAACAACTCTGCAATCTCCCAGGTCATCACACAGCTTCATACATTTTTCTCTTTGAAAGACTTGGGAGAAATCCATCACTTCTTAGGCGTTGAGGTACACCGAATAGAAACTGGCATGCATCTTTCACAGACTAAGTATATCAAAGAATTACTAGGTAAAGCTAATATGCTTGAAGCCAAACCAACCCCCACACCAATGGTCACCTCTCCTTGTCTGTCCAAACATAATGGTATCCCTTTTGTTGATATCTCTCTTTACAGGAGTATTGTCGGCTCACTCCAACATGCAACAATCACCAGGCCAGATATTGCCTTCAGTGTTAACAAAGTGTGCCAGTACATGCAAAATCTCCTTGATACACATTGGCGAGAAGTCAAACGAATCTTGCATTATCTAGCAGGAACAACGACCTATGGCATTCAATTTATAAAGCACTCTGGCTTACACTTGACAAGTTTTTCAGATTCTGATTGGGCCTACGACCTCGATGACAGAAAGTCTATCATTGGTTTATGTATATTTTTAGGTCGCAATCTCATCTCCTGATGCTCCAAGAAGCAATCATCAATATCCAAGTCCAGCACTGAAGCCGAATACAGAAGTTTAGCTCACATAACAGCAAAATTACTTTGGATTCAGGCTCTTCTTTCTGAGCTACAGGTTAAACTTCCTCAGGTCGCAAAATATTTGGGTTGACAACCTCAGCACTATATCTCTTGCGAGTAATCCTGTTCTACATGCGCGGACCAAACACAATGAAATTGATTTCCATTTTGTTCGGGATCAGGTTACTGCGCGAAAGCTGAAAGTACATCATATCCCGTCTCTTTATCAGATAGCAGATTCCCTGACCAAACCGCTGAGCAACCAATTCTTCACTCAGTTACAAAGTCAGCTTCAAGTCCTTCCTATGACCTCGTTCTATTTGAGGGGGAATGATAGAATAGAGCGACCTAAAGAGTTCAGGTCGCACGAGAGGTCACATGATCAGCGACCAAAAGAGTTCAGGTCGCCCGAGTGGTCGCATGATCAACGACCTAACATCGATAGGTCGCATGAGTACCGACCTACCCAGCGACCTGATAATCCTCAGTACCGAGCTATAGAAGGTCGTAATAAGAGCCCGCAGTGATTTCTTGGTGTCTGCACTACAAGATGATGTCAGCCCTAGGATAGTACATCCAGTTAGCCCTTATAGCTGTAAGAATGTACTGTAGCAATCTTTACCATTCATTATAGAGAGCCGTTGTCAAGGTGTACTGAAGTAATCATAGCCACACATTCTAGGGTTACCATAGTCAGGTGTATTGCTATAAATAACCCTACACTGTTCATTTGAATGTAATAAGAAAGAGTTTAATATTTTCATCATCTTGAACAAAGAACTACTATGCTTACTCTTATCATTATTAGCTCGCTAAGAACTTGTTATCTTTCAATCAAAGTTCTATAATATCATAAAATTTACATAACTAAGCTCCTAACTCCCTTGACACACTATAATCAATTACAGTAAAAAAAAGTGCATGTTGGGATCTACTTATGATATTTGTGACATGTGCTTAGTAGTTCAACGCATCACGATGTCGAAAATCATGAATCATGTGTGGTTTATAAAAAACCTTCCAGCGGACTTGATGGACAAGAGGGGCAACCATTTTGAAGAGCCCGACCAGCCCATGCAAAACCTCAAGGTCATCATACAGATAATATCATAAGCCACTATCACCCGCCGGTGTGCATACTATGGACATGATGGATGATGACATAGAGGATGTCGACTCTGATCCTGATATTGTCGTTGACAGCAGTGGCGAGGTCATTTATGCCATGTGATCTCGAGTTTTGGTTTTTATAAATGCATCTGCTGGTTGTATTAATTATATTTGAAACTTAAGCCCGTTACTCTTTTAATTTCTACTATCTATATTTTTATATTTGGTTTACTGTGTTGTTTTATTATTTGTTGTGTATTGATAAATGTGTACTAAATCTGTACTTTGTATTATGGTTTATATTGGAGCCTTTTCTAGAAATCTTATATTGAAATTGATAAGACATCAAATGTACACATCGGTTATATGCAGGTATTTATGGTAATTTGGGGAAGCGACCTCATTTCTTTGAAGGAGCATTGTTTCTGGGAGCTGAGTGGGATGTTTTAAGGAGTAGCACCCTGATGTATGGGAGTGGCGAGCTCTTATACGGGGTAGCGAGCTTCTATGGTATGGGTCTCATTGTACCAGCTCGGTGCTGAGTGGTAGCCCGACGTTGAGTGTTGGGCTCTATGGTTTTGGGCCTTAACGGGCTGATATAGGTTATTTTTGTGGGGTCCCGGTGGACTATATCATGGAAAGAATTATAGGCCCAGGATTATTCTGGTAATTTAGCGAGAGATCTATTATTTATGGGAACTTAGCATGTAGGAGGAATCATAATTCTAAGTCGGTTGTGCTATTTATGGTATTATAGTAGAAGAGGGGAACCCTAACTTAGGGAATACTTCTCTTATGTATAAAAAGAGGACTCAGTCCTCACTTTTCTCTCTAATTTTATTTGATATTCTACGTATCTTGAGCTCTCGAATCTCTCTCACACTCACCAACTTAAGCATCGGAGGACCTACGTCGGGCCGTCCGCCGCCTTGGCATTAGGTGTTGTTTTGCAGGATTGATCAGGTCGTCAGGAGTCTGTTTGAGATCAATTAGGTTGCTGCAAGGTAATTTGAAGCTATTCAGGTCACTGATTACAAATTTAAGGATAGTACCCCCTATTATTGAAGCACCAATATTTTTTGTCGCATCAAGTGGCACCGTCTATAGGAAAGAGGGACAGCGAGTCCTTCAGCAAAAGACGTGAGAATCTTCATAAACACATTATGGAAGGAAGGATTATGCTACCTAGGGTCCTGGATTTTTGTCCTGGATCAAGCAAGGCAAAGGGAGCAAACAAATACGAAGACAAAGACGGACCGACAACGTATGTGCCAATACCTCCCCTAGAAGAACTGCCGGTTCAGAATCCCATCGTCACACAACCACCTTCACCGGGAAAACTAAAGATGAACAAGACAGGAGAAGAACCTCCAAAATCGACCTCAGAGGTTACTAGGCAAAAGGCTATTTATTTAGGGACGAAGGAATGGATAGAGTCGCCAAAGGAAAAATCTTGTCACGTTAATAAAGGATTCCTTTAAGGGTTAATGGGATTCATACCTCTAGAAAAGCAAAAAGAGCGGGATAAATCCCTGGCGGGCAGACTGGATACAAGCGATAAAGGGAAGGGGAAGGCTGATGCGAAGAATGATGAGTACACACCGAAACAAATTAAAAGGGAACATGAGAAAAGTAGGGTATCTTCATCGCGGGAGCCATCTCAAAAAACGTTAAAAACTAAAGCTAACGTAGATATAAGGAGTTCTCCACATCATCCTCGGAGGATGACTATTCCAAGGATCGCCTGCGCATGGATGGGGGGTCGCATGGGCAAACTTATAAGCCAAAGACAATGAAAGAGTTGGGATCAGGGCGCAAATCTTACAAACACCCAGGTCGAAAGTATGACATGCAAACTGACAATGATGAAAGTGAGGAATCATTCAAGTATTATGAACCCCGTAAACGATCTTATAAACGTCGAGGTCGGCGCCAGAGTGAAAGGGAAGATGGTGAAGTAGGACCAGGAACTAAAGCATTCAGAGACATGCAAGAGGTTCTCTTAGATTTACGGAGACAGGTGGCTGGAACCAGACCTGATGAAGAGAAGGGGCATCATTTCTTATAAGGTATATTACAAGCTGATCTACCTAAGGAGTACAAGACATTGGAGGTTCAATATCACGGATCGACAGACCCCACTTGGCACATGAAACCTTTTTAGAACAAGGCTATCCTAAATTAATATACGGATGTTGTGGCATGTTGAGCTTTCTTATCCACTTTAAGGGGAATAACACAAGATTAGTTCCATCAATTACCACCAAGGAGGATCACCAGCTTTCGGGTATTAAAAGCGGCCTTTTTGAAGCGGTTTTCCATTGTTAAACATCACACAAAAATGGCACAGTTGCTTTTTATGATGGTGCATCAACCAGAGGAGAGCTTAAAGAAATACATTAATCGGTTCAGTAATGCCACGCTAGAGGTACCTACAGCTACAAATGAAATGAAAGCTGGGGCATTACATCAAGGATTAAGGAGAGAGGATTCATGCAAAATCCTGTCCAAAAAAGCCACGCGAACATATGATGAGGTCCTGGAATGATGTAATAAATATATAAAGGTGGAGGAAGATGAAGAGGAACATCGTTTACGATTTGGAATAGAGGCGCGGAGACCGGAAAAAATATTTGTAAGAGGTCGGAACTTAGGAGGGAGCCATGATGGGTTGTTCGTAGGCTCTTGACTACCGGCACAGGTGGGAGGATTGTGCCTAAGCTGGATATGAGAGATTGGAGGGATGAAGATTTAACACCTTTGGCGTACCCACAAGCAAAGGTGTTAACTATCATGGAACATTTGATACCCAATGACATAAAGTGTCCAGAGACCCGCACATCGATTCCTACTAATCCCAGGTTGGAATTCTTTTATTTGTTTCATAATAACTATGGGCATTCCACAGAAGTGCAGGCATCTTCGGGAGGAAATCGAGAGGCTTATCAAAGCTGTACATTTAAAAGAGTTCGTATACAGAGATAGGGAACCATGTGAGTGATTAACACAAACTTGTCTTGATTTTTGTTAGTATTTTAGTTAGTTTTTTTTATTGATTTTTGTATAAGTTGGATAGATTGAGCATATTTTTGTATTTTTTTATCTCCAACTTAATTTATCTTATTTTAATCAAAATTAATTAATTTTATGTTTATTTCAGGTATTTTGAAGTATTTGATTTTTAGATAGCCGAGGGTTGGCTTACGAGTGGAATTGTAGCGAAATCGAGCCTCGATTTGAAGTGTTACAATTGACACTGGTTATGTTGTCGACACCGGGTTACCCAGTGTCAGCGCCGAAACCATTACACCACCATTAAGGAGCAACAAAGGTTAGCGGTAACAATAATCGGTTACCCTTACCGCTAAGTGACCGTTAACGGGCCTAGAAACCTATTTTCAGAAGGAAACTTGTGCTCCAAGTCTTTGTAAACCTATATATACCTTCCCATACTTCTTGAAACCACTGTACAGGATTTTTTGGGACTCCTGGGCATGACAAACCCTAGGTTTTTCTTCTATTTCTCTTGATACACTTCTCCATATTTCTTAGTTTTAAATTCCTAGTTTTTAGATTAAGTAGAATAGCTCTTTAGTTTTAATTCGTGGATTTCTTCGATTAGACGATGTTACTTTCTTCGTTAATTAGTAAGCTTTCAGTTTTCTTTCGCTTAATTAGTTTTTAATTCTTGCTTGCTATTATAATTTATAATAATCAATCTTTCAACCCCTCCCCCCAAGCATGTATGATGAATTGTGATCTTGAATATGTTGGGATTGTGATGTTGAGATTGATGATTGATGATAATTGTTGGCTAGATCTTATGGGTCTAGAGCCTATATTCATTTAGAACCATCAATTGGGTTTGTTGGGTTCCAAATCTAAAAGTTGGGATTGACAACCATTACTTGTAGGTAAGGTGTTCGATGAAATGCCCAAGTGGTCGTGGAGATGATTCGAAGCTCTAGAACTCTTGTTTTCTTAAATATTTTCAAAGTTTATAAGTTCCTTGTTCATACTTTAATTCAAAGTCTTGACTGAGTGTTTAGATTAGTTATTTTTGTTATTATCTTTTTCTTGAAAACAAACACAAAAGGAACTTCCGATTAGTTTTCCTAAAGAGAATCGACTCGGTTCAACTTTCCAACCTACAAGCAAACTCGTACTCTTGTGAGCGAGATTTTAAGCTTTGACAAAGTTATTGATAAAATTAGGGGTAGAAAGTTCAAATAAAAATTTTGGCGCCGTTGCTGGGGAAAACTAAAGGTTGGGATTTTTTATTTGATTTTCGTGGCCTTATTTGTGTTTCTATTTTGTTTTGTTTATCTTTAGTATTTATTTGTGATTTTTATTTTTCTTTGTTATTGTTATTTTCTGTCGGTACGTTTAATCTTGTGCGTTGAGTGTTGTGTGTGCAAGGTACATCTCTTGAAGCCTAGATTTAACGACCCATAAAAAAATAATAAAAAAATAAAAATGTCTAACTATCAAGGCTATCAGTCGTATGACAATCCGTACGCTAGGCGTACCGTTCGACTGACCATCCCATGCAGCTCCAAGATGCGGGATTACGATCTTGACGGTTTCTACATAGAGTAAATCATGATTTTTTATGGGCATCCGAGCGAGGATCCGGTGCAATTCATCCAAGAATACGAGGACATCACCCGGACATTCCCTCTTCTCGGCCTTACGAGAAAACAGGTGATGATGCGACTCTTCCATTATACACTAAGGGATTGGGAAAGGAAATGATTGAATTATTCGAAGGCCGACTTCTTGCAAATGCTGGAGGAAATTTACAATTAGTTCATGGGAGAGTTCTATTCGCCTGACTAGGACCCATCTCTAGATTCATACGATTCAAGCCACGACGACCAGAGGTTAGAAGATTTGACCAAGGAGGTAGTAGCCCTAAGAGCCGAGATAGCGAGTCATGAAAAGGCCAACGAAGTATGTAGTTATTGTGGAGCACCGGGACATTTGGCGAATGCATGCATAGTGACATTTTACGATGAGCCACGGGAGAAAGTTGTCGCCATCAAGAATTATACAAGCTATGATTCTTATGCCCCTTCCGACTCGATTCCTTCTTATCCGAGCTATGACGAATGCACCCCACCCATTCCAATTGAATCAGAAAAATTTTTCGAGGAGTGGAAGCGGGACTTTTCTAAGACTTTGAAGAATAGAGAGATTATGATGGGTAAAATACTCGCTTCTCTCAAAAAACTGGCGAGCGAAAAAGACAAATAACAGATCTACTATAATCACGGTGCCCCGCTCGATGTTGATCCTTGCTTAGTTATCCATACTTAGGTGGAGCAGCTTACCTTTGACGAGATACCGAATCTTGAAGTGGTGGAACCAATCTTAGAGGTTGAGAACTCGAGCGCGAATGCTTATATAGATATGTATAAGGAGGAAGTTATTGAATATTTGGTTGAGATCGTTCCCCCTGTGCTAATCGATGACTCTTTGGACAAGAATATTGGGGAATTGTCGATGGAGCTTATTGTGGATCTTACAAATTTGAGTTTACTCGATCTTTATGCGAATTATGAGATGGTGCCAAATTTGGGAGAGATGTGTATGGATGTTGAGATTGGGGATTGTTTTGCATGTAATTCTGGTATTTTTCTCATATTTTTAATTAGGGTTTTATATTATTTATAGTAGTTTTTGAGTCAATTAGTTAAGTTTAATAGGTTGTTTTTCATGTTTCTAGTTGTTTTTATATTTAATTAGGTTAAATGGCTCAATTGATTTGAGGTTTGGAGTAATTCTTGGGTTTTGATATTTAAAATTCTCATTTAATAGGGTGGCTTGATGAATTGAATTCAAGCTAAGGCATGGAGGCCAAAATTCAAGCCATGGCTTGCCATGGCATGCCAAAGTTGTGCCAATAAGGAGCTCCAAAGGTGGCAATCTTTCTTTAATGGTGGCCATCCCTGTCCATCCGTTGCCATCTCTGTTCCAAGCAAGATGGCTAGGCAGCGCCTGCCAACTCCGCGCCATCCCCATGCGCCTGCCAAGGCAGCGCCCCAGCTACCATCTTCCCTACAAAGGCTTGTGCCATCTCCCAAGCGCCTAGCTGCCGTCCGTTGCCATCTTCGCGCCAAGATAGACGGCTAGGCAGCGCCTGCCAACTTCGTGCCATCCGCATGCGCCTGCCAAGGCAGCGCCATCCGTTGCCATCGCTGCACCAAGCGTATTTCCGCGCCCACCTTGCGCCCAAGGGACCGAGGCACATCAAGCCACCTTGAGCAACCTTGAGCCATCTTCGTCAACACGGGTCAATTTTGGTCAAACCCGGGGTTTTCAAGCCTCTAAGGTTATTTTGGCCCATTTAAACCCAATTAAACCTAGTATAAATAGGACACAACTCTCATTTTTATGACTATCTCTCATTTTCCCAACTCTTGCATGGGTTTGGATAAAAACTCTCTCTCTAGTTCTTAGATTTTGATTTCAAGCAATTCCTTGGGTTTGTAAGCCTAAGAAGAATTCAAGTACTCCCTTGGATTTTATTTTGATGCAATTTAATTCATGCTTGTTAATCTTTTCCTTTAATTCAAGTAAGCTTTCTTTTATTTTCATGCTTTGTTCTTCAATTCCATGAATGTTCTTCAATTTTATGCTTTTTGCCTTACCTCTTTGATTTCTTGCTTGATCTTGTGAATCGTCCATGGAGTCTAGATGAGTGACACGTCTAGATCATAGATCGAGTCCTTGATCATTTTTATTTTGAGTATTTTACATGCATTATTTTGGTTTTTATTTTCATGCATTGTTTCATGCTTAATTCTAGATCTATGCTTTGTTGCTTGTTAATTCTCATAAATTTTTAAACTTTGACGTCAACTTTTATTGCTTTATTCATTCATGCTTTTGATTTTTGTCAATTTACATTATTCAAAATTTATGTTCATGCAAGAATGGTACCTTGAGCTTTCATGCTTGTACTTGGTGAAACATTGCTTGTTCTTGCTTAATTTACATTGTTGCTTGCATTTTCATATTTGAGGCATACGACGAGGCATCCAACCAACATGCAATTTCATTTCTTAGCTTAGTTTAGTTAGTAATTGCTTAATTTTCATTTTTCTTGTGTTTCTTCAAGCTACAAACACTTTGATTCGTCAATTGAATCGATTTCCGATAATATCAAGTCAAATGAAACTTTGATATATTCATCACCACGAATAACTATACTTAAGGGATATGGTGGAGATTGCCCCTCTTGTGCTTTTTGAGGTGATGGCCAATAATGAGAAGTTGTTCCTTTAGAAAGTCCTGAGGATATTGAAGATTCAAGCCTACTAGATCCCAGTGAGATTGGAGGAGTTGCGGTGCTGGATTTGGAGAAGGATGAGATTGTTGAGCTGCATTGTGTTCCACCCGATGCTTTGATTACTGTTAACCCCAAGGTGGTGGATGAGTTAATCGAGAAGAATTATGATCCCCCTCTCCTATGCCCGAATATAACATTAAATATTTTTCAAAACGATCAGGGGGATGTCAACGAAATGAAGGAGTTCAGGATGTTCAAGGGAGTTGTCGTTTGTTCGACGGACTTCATAATTTTCTCGAGGTCGGTGATCGCCTCATGCCCCGATTGATTTTTGATGTGTTTGTAGTAATCGATTACTGATTAACACGTATTTATGCTCATTTTTGGTTGTATTTAAGTAACTTTTTCTTATTATTTTTGGTATAAGTTGGATAGTTTAAGCTTCAATTCGTATATTTGTGTTTCCAACTTATTTTACCACCTTTTGATCTAGATTGATACAAAAAGGTGAATTATCTTTGTTTTTCGCCATACAGCTAAGTAACCGGAAGTGCTCAGCACGTAATAAATGAAGGATGATGATTAAGAGACAATAATCGAGCGTTCCGGCAAAGAAGTAGCAAAGTTTGGAGGCTAACGGTTACCTTACCGTAGGGGAGCACCATGAACGACACCGAAGAAGAAGGACAGAGAGCCTTACGGTTGGTCTTACGGTTACATTCCTCACTAAGAAAGCATCGGAGGCATTTACGGTAGCTGCTTACGGTAGCTTGTAATAGTAAGGTGCTACCGTAAACGGGCCCAATAATCGACCTGTGTGACTTGCGGCCCAAGTTATGCGATTTCTAAATAAACAATAAATTGATCCGAGTTCCAGGCGTACTTGTGACCCTAGAAACTTACCATAAACATAATCATAGGGTTTAGAGTCGGAGAATAACATCAAAAACGCGAAGATCGAAGAGCAAACCAAGATTTAACAACGACGAGTTCCGGAGCCCGTTCGAAGCCGTTCATCCGTTTCTCGACCAATTTGCAGCATTCCCTCTTTGGATCACCCGAGGAACTTTTAGTTTTCAGTTGCTAGAATAAGTACTCTACAACTTTTACTTAGTTTCTTAGTTTTAATTCTTAGTCTTCAAGCTTTTTGATTAGTTGATGTTCTTGAGTTTTGCTTCCGTATTTGAATTTGCTGAACGAATTCAGTTATTTAATCTCTATTTAGATCTAGTTTTACATGCTTATCGTTGGATATTTGGTGATTTTATTGGTTAAGAATATTCATGCGATTGATTTTCATTAGTTTTCTTAGTTTTTATACTCGTTTAGTAATCGTTAGGATCATAGTTGGTTAACGCTTGCGTCTTCATAATTCGTAGCTGATTTATTTAGTTGATTTATGATTTTTAGGCTGTTGCAATTTAGCTTTAATCTTTTAAATTCGAACTTTAAATTATTAGAGAATTATTTTAGGTTTAAGTTAATAAAGCTTAGAACTTTAAATTTAGTTAATCATAAGATTCAATTTTCGGTTGGTTATTTAGGTTAAATAATTTAGTTAATGTTAGTTGGTAATAAGTAGTTTAGAATTTAATAATCAATTTCAAACAAACCCCCCCAATTTTATGAATTATTTGTTACGTGCGACTGAGAAAAACATCCAAAAGACCGAACAATTGTCCTCGAGAGAATCGACTTGAGTCAACTTACCACGCTACAAGTGTCCTCGTACTCTTGCGAGCAAGCTTGAAAAATCTAATTTAATTATATATATATATATATTTGGGGTGCACAAAAGCTTGGTTCAAAATTTTGGCGCCGTTGCCGGGAACAACGAGTAGGAATTAAGGATGTTTTTCATTTTATTTTCTTGTTAAGTTATTATTTTCTTTTTACTTTTGCACTTGTATTGGGTTTTTGCCACTTGGTACGTTGATTTGTTGTTGAGTTTATGCAAGGTAGACGATCACTTCAATGCGATCTTGCACCATTCATTGACAACATCCATTGTTCAAACCCACAGAGACCAAGACCCTCTTTCATTCCTGAGAACGATTCTTCAACACCAACTGATTTTGTTTGCGACCGAGTTCCCAGCACGATGTTAGGAGCACAATCAATTCGAAACAATGATTCCCCACCAAGATCACCTCCACACCCCATTCGAAATGGGTATGGTAGTGAACCAATCGTTTTACAAGGACAACCACAACCCCAAGCTTATTGGGCTAACTATCAGCACAACATGGAGAACATGAGACAAGACGCGGGGAGAAACGAAGGAGTTCACCAACAACATAACGAAGAACCAAATCTCCAACTTAATAACGTAGTCAATCACCACCCCAACATGGCAAATATGAGGCAAAATGAAGAGAGAAACGACGATCTCAATCATCAACACAACATTGGAAATGTGGCATTTAGGAACGATGATTTCTTTCAGCGTAACGAGTATGCTAACAACCATAGATGATTACATGCTTGGTTGGGAAATCAAGACCATGGCTACGAGCAAGACAATCTTGAGAGGAGATATGAGCGCGAGAATAATTACGAAAAAAACACATATGACAATCGCTACGACAGAGCTAATGACCGAGTTAGAGAACCAAGGGGAGATCGAGCACCTAGACAGTGCAATTTGGCGCGTCCAAAGGTTGTACCTTTTAGGTCAGCAATTGTTCTCGGACCAACCGCAAGGGAAGTGGAGATCAAACCACATCAACTTAATTTACTCCCGACTTTCCACGGAGGTGACCATGAAGACCCTTTGGCATTTTTAAACTACTTTGTTGATGAATTGGGTAGATTTGTGGTTCATGGCCTTAACCAAGAAGAGGTGCAAATGATTTGTTTCCCTTATAGCATGAAGGACAAAGAAAAATCATGGTTGCTATCCCTAGAACCTGGATCGTTGACTGATTGGTAAATGATAAGTGAGAAGTTCTTAAATCAATACTATTCGGCACAAACAATGGGGCATCTTCGGAGGCAAATTGCTACCTTTGAGCAGTTGGAGGGAGAGTTATTTCATGAAACACGGGAGAGTTACAAGACGCTTTTGCAAGCTTTCCCCCACCATAACTACTCCCCGGAGATGACTAATCAATTTTTATTTGATGGATTGTTGGACCATGGGAAAAGGGAAGTTGAAATAGTGGCTGGAGGAGACTTCGGAGATTTGACGGCCACCAAGGCAAGACGAGTATTGGAGAAGCAAAGCGAAAGATCTAGACAAACCAACTCTCGGCCTCGTAAATTAAAGGTTAATGAGATTTCCATTCCCGATCCTAATTTAGATGACGACAAATTAGTCAAGGCAAAGTGTGGGGTAATATTTGATGAGACATTAGCAGCTTGAAAGGCCGAGCGGGCGCACAAGACCTCTTCAAAAAAGACTGCTGCAACGTGTTACCAATGTGGACCCTCCCAGCATTTAGCAGAAATATGTCCGAACAATATTGTACCGCAAGAAGACGTTAACGCAATCTAAAATTACCAAAATCAAAGGAAGTTTACCTCGCAATGTGAGAATCCTCTCTTTATATGGGGCCCCGGAAGCCCGAATTATATGCCACCCGATCCTCAATATCCTACACCACAACATGCTCAAGCACCATTAACACCGCCCCAAAATAACTTCCATATGCAAGGGCAGGTGCCTCCAACAAGTCAATCAACTGATCAGATTTTTGTTTGGCAGCAGAATCAAGTGGCTGAAACTATTAAAAACCGAGATGGACTCGTGGACGTTCGAAATGATATCACTGATATGAAAAAGGCTATTCATGATAATACAGTTGGGATGAGGAGACTTGAAGTAGCAATTGGTCAATTGTAAGACCACCTAGCTGGGCTCTCAAACGAGAAGGGTAAACTCCCAAGCCAAGCAGAGCAAGCATCGGCGGTTCATATCCTTCGTAGTGGAAAGAAGACTGACAACGGGATAATTAACCAAAAGGAGGAATTCGAAGTTAAGGACAATACACCACCTCCCACTAAGGAGGATGTTTCTAACCCAGTTGATCTACTGCATAAATACTCTAATAGATATGTTCCTGGATCCATTCAAGGGACGACTCCTAATGACGCACTTGGAAAAAATGATGCTCTTAAACCATCACCACAAAGGCAATCAACAACACCGATCAAGGATGCTATTCCTTTTCCAAGCCGTTTGCGTCCAGCTAAAGAAAACAAAAGATTTATGGAACTGTACAATCTATTAAATAACGTCAATATTAACTTGTCACTTCTGGAGGTAATCAAGGCAATGCCCGCCTATGTGAAGTTTTTCAAAGAACTTTCTTCAAAGGAGAGATGCTTGGCGACGAATCAATATGTGACATTGCCAAAGGATGTAAGCGCAGTTTTAAAAAACCATTACCACCTAAAGAACTCGATCCTGGAAGTTTCTACATTACTATTTCCTTGGCTAATGGACAAACAGCAAAAGGAATGTTGGTTCTTGGAGCAGTAATTAATCTAATGCCTTATTCACTTTATCGAGAATTTGATCTTGGGCCACTGAAACCGACGACCATGTGATTACAGTTGGCCGATCGCTCAATTCGGCTACCTTTGGGGATAGTTGAGGATGTTTTAGTACAAGTTGGGGAGCTAGTAATTTCAGTTGATTATGTGGTTATGGATGTTGGCAAAATCTCAGCTGAAAGCACGGAGCATACCATTTTATTGGGGCTCCCGTTTATGTCTTCAACCCATACCTTGATTTATGTTCACAAAGGCAGAATGACAATGAACGTTTTGGGCGAATCAGTTACGTTTTCTCTTAAAGATATTCAAAACACTCCTACCCCTGCCAAGATGTTTGTTCGTTCTTTGATCCTGTTGCATCATGCATTCCTGAGCTAAAAGGAATCATGTCTTTTGATGGATTAGGCAATGGGAACGATGCCAAATCTTTGAGGGAGGTCGGAGATACACTGTTCAGTGAAGAGTTTGATGAGTTTGACGACGATGAACATTTGAGTGGGGAGGACTTGATTGAATTACTAGGAATCGACATAAGAGACATTATTGAGGAATTTAAAGATTTTAGTGATTAAGTTGATGTGAAGAATAAATCACCTGAAACAGAGCCAAAAGCGGAGTTGAAGCCACCACGAAATCATTCGGAGTACGTTTCCCTCGACCCCAACAAAAAATCTGTCTGAGCAAGGAACAAGGACAAGGCATACCACAGCGATTGGACGGGGAAGAAGAAGTTTGATGATGGGAAGTTGAAGGTTGGACAACTAGTGCTATATAATTCCGATCATAAGTTTGATCCAACCAATTTTAAAGAAGCATGGAGTGGACCATTTTTAATAAAAGATATGGATGAGTATGGAGTAGCCACTCTATACAATGAGCGTGACAAGTCGAATTTCCAAGTCCACAAGCATCGACTTAAACCTTATTTTAAGAATCATATGAAGAATTGTGATCATACGGAGAGAGAGTTCGTGGGCCCACCACGAGTTAGAGATTGATCAAGCAAATTGCGTCGAGCAAGCGACGTTAAATGTTGCGCTTCTTGGGAGGCAACCCAAGCGTTTGATTTTCTTTTTCTTTTCTTTCTTTGATTTTCTTTTCATTTATTTTTGTAGTTTTCAAGAAAATTGCTATGCTACGTTTTAGCAAGGTTTTTGTGTATGAAAAGAGTGAGAATTCGCCACTTTTTGAAGACTTAACGGTTACTTACGGTAACTCGTTACCGTAGGTAGGATGCTACCGTAAACATCTGATCCTAGCGTTAACGGTAACTCCAAACCGTAGACTGGTCGAAACAGGGTGACAGTAAGTATTAATGGTAAGACCTAACGGTTAGCCTTACCGTAAAGGCTACCGTAAGCGTCCCAATATATGCAAAATTTTATGGTAATTAATTAAGGAATTCTTGGGAATTTATTTGTTATAAGGCAATTTTAATCTTTGTTATATTTGGACGGTTTTTCAAGTACTCACATGTCTAGATTGCCTACCTTTTTAGAGTTCTAATTAAAATAGGTAAGTTTGGTTGATATACCTTAAAATTATATTTGGAGTGGAATTAGGATTCATACTCTTGAGTCCCAAGACATCTATAAATAAACACACTATAGGACCCCTCGATTCATAATTTCTTTCAAACCTTCAAGCCTCTCTTTTATATAAGCCTCTAGATTGCAAGTCTAGTCCATTAATGAAACGCCACCAGCAACAGAACAGTGCCATGGAAGAGATGCAAGCCGAGCTCGATGACACTAGGAAAGAAATTCAGATTTTAAACAAAAGACTCGATGCATCTTTGTTGAACGAGGCCTCGATTGCTTTCGACATTCTCACTCTGGAATATTACTTGGGGATAGCAACGAGAAAGCTGGTCAAGGTGGAGGAAGAAAAGATTGATTTCCTCAATGAACTTATCGATCTATATGAGCAACCTTCAGGTTTGCTGCGTTTTGGAAGCAAGAGCTTGGGGACGCCGACGCTAAAAGCACCTAGCTTGGAAAGAGAATTTATGGACCTAGTGATTAAACCCTTTGATTTGGATGAACCTAGCGAACCGTGATTAGCAATTTTCAATTCAGTCGAGTCGTTAGGATATTTACGTTCCAGTTTATTTCGAATCTTATGTTTTATTGTTTTAATATTTATTGTCGTGTTAATTTATCATCACGCGCTCGCATGTTAATGAAATTTATTTCTCAAGTTTGTGTGTTTTGATTTACTTAATTTCTGTCGAACAAATTCGATTTTTTGCGAGCTTTGCAGCCCGAACTTAATGGTTACACTTAACGGTAGGAGTAACCATAAGGTTAACCGTTACCAACCAACAGAGGGCATTACGGTAAGAGTTAACGGTAACACTCTACCGTAAGGGGTTACCGTTAAGGAAGATAAGGCCCGACCTGTATTCAAAGTTATAAGTTTACAGAAACTAACTTCTTTTGTATTGTTTAACCGTAACCCTGCAGATACACAACCCGTCTTCACCGTAGACGTCCGATTGCTGTAACCATACCAATATCACCACCACAATTTATTAATTGATTCACCACATTCACATCACACAAACGGACTTCGGTTTCATTCGACGGAGGGCGACAGCAGCAGGCGACGGAGAAGGGTTTCAACATCTCAGGTCTGAATTTGCTTGTATTTGGGGTAAGTGTGGCTCAACTAGACTCAATTGCCTGTTAGATTGGGAAATTGCAGGATTAAGATAGAGTTTGGGATGAATTGGAGTTGATTTGGGTTGGTAATCATCGGCGGAAAGTTTGCACACAAGGTGCTCGACGATTTGCCTTACGGTAGCAGTTACAGTTACGAAGCTACCGTAAGGAGGCTACCATTAGGTCCTCTGATGCGCGGTTTTTTGGAGAGTTTTTCATCGCATTCCGGCGAAATTTTGGATACAATGGCTTCCTCCTCACACAATAAAAGAATGAATGTAACACGGAGTGTTGGAGATCCTTTTAAGGTTTATGAGGACGAGTCAGATTTATATAGGTCATTGATGAGCCGGAGTATTGTTCCGCCCGTGATTATAGACATTAACTATTGGCTTGACCAGGCGGTTAATAGCAATCCTTTTGCATGAGAAATTCGTGGGGTACATTAAAAACCTTGACTGCATCCACTGGGCGAGAATGCGATACCGGCCTACGAGCAACTCATGCTAGAGTTTTATACGCCCTTCGAGATTTTGGACGATTATACTATGTCGTGCCGTTTTGGAGGCCGAGAGTTTAAGTTTTCGAGTGAGGAAATTAATTCTTATTTTGGCATTGAAGGTCGGATGACACTACGGGAGAGCGATATTCATTATTGTGAGAGAGTTGATTGGGATGAGATCACTGTACCGGGTAGTTCGGCGATGACTCGGTACGCCTTGACGTATGTGGAGGACAATGCACTTTATGCTGCTTATCGTTTTCTGGCCCGCTGCGTTATTGGCATGGAGGAGCCGACGATAGTTAATAAGGATGAGTTGTATGCTCTATGGTTCATGGTAAAAGGTAAAGGAGTGCAAAAATATCCTCTGATGATGCGGAGCATTAAGAACGTGCAAAAGATCGGCGATGAGAGAGGCGTTGTTATGACCCACGGTGCATTTATTACGAGATTGGTAGATATTTGTGGATATGAGCCTAGGGAGGGTGACGTGCGGCATATCTATAAGCTATTAGAGTTCGATTGGAGGATAGTTCGAACCCCCGGACAGCCGAGGGGTGAGAGACGAGCAGTGACGATGCGTTGGGACCCCGCATTGAAGATTCGGACGATTCGGACGATGTGTAGACTGAGCAAGTGGGTGATAATGTCAGATTTGATATGGATGTGTTGAGAGGCCACTCTGGTTGTAGATGGCGGTGCTTCTACATTTCGAGCTTCTACCTTTCATACAGAGCCAGTTATGGAGCCCCGTGCGGAGCAGTCGTACGGAGGGGCAGGAGGATCATCTTCTACAGTGCCACCATATTTCACCGCCTTCTTAGGAGAATTCCGCAACTTTAGGAATAATATTTACGATAGAGTTTCTGGTATAGAGTACGAGGCCCACCGAGCGATGGAGGATGCACGCCTTGCTTTTGAGCAAGCTCGTTTGGGTTATGAGGAGGCTCGTCTAGGTCATGATCAGGCTCGTTTAGGATACGAGGAAGCTCGTTTGGGACATCAAGAGGCACGTTGGGCTAGGGAGGCCGGCGAGGCAAGTAGAGCTTTCTTGATTACGCTGACACACGATTTTGCTAGATTTCGATTGGATGCGGCGAATCATTGGGCACCGGCACCGCCTACGGATTCTATGGATTATGCGCCGTAACAGGGTCCTCCTGATCATATGCCTTCTGGTGTTTAATTATTGCACTATTTATTTTCTATTTTTGTTTTTATGTGTGTTTAATTTTGAATATTTTTATTGTTATTCATTTTCGTTGTTAGTTGTGTTTTTCTTAGTTTTTAGTCGATCGAATTTGAATCACGACATTCGAGATGATTATTTGGTGTCACGATTCAACATGGAGAGACTCGACCATTTTGGTTATTCAGGGACGTTTTTCTTACCTCTCTTCTCTTTACTTGTTTTTATTGGCAAAGCGGAGTTTGCAGAATTTTTATGAGGGGGAGGGATGGGGTCGAGCGATTTGTTATTCTACTTTATGCTTAGTTGAATTCGTGTTTTGTGATATGTAATGCTTAAACGTGATTTGTCGTGATTAATTACTATTTCTGCTCGATATTGTATTTGTATGGCTTGCCTGTCGAAGTTAACTAAGACTAGATTTGAGGCTTTTGTCTTTTGAGCGTGCATAAGTGCATAAGTTTTTTAAAATTATATTATTATATATTGTAAAATGGTACTTGGACGCAATTGATTTCTCAAAACCTTAAAAGCAGCGTCAATTTGAAATTTTTCATGCAAAAAGCCTGTGAGTAGCCTAAGTGATTATCATCTTTGCATGTGCTTCAATAAGTTTCAGTCTTGATATCTCTTTGAAACCGCTGTGTGTAGTCGACTTTGAAAATGAGGTTAAGCACAGAAAAAACCCTATTTCCAGCCATATCCATATATTTCTAGCCACTATAAATTACGAATGAGCCAATCATAGCCAAATAATTCATTTCCTATAGCCATGAGTGTTTTTAGTCGACTCCTACTATCATTAAAAGCGTGGGGTAGTTCTTTATTTTTATTGGTTATTAGTATTTTGGAAATTTGTTAGGAATTTATGAATAATTGTAATTATTAAGGATCACTATCCTAAAAAAAATAAAAAAAAAAAAAAAACGACCCATAAAAATAATAAAAGGGGAAAAAAAAAAAAAGAAAAAAAAAGAAGGATGGTGAATAGTGTTGATTAATTGCCTACGCGCTAATAAAGGCTTGGTCTTTATTGTTTATTTTTTGAAGCCTAATGTTTAAAAGGCAAGGAGTTGTGTAATTGTAAAGAAGCACATTATAAGCTTCAATTGTATTTAAGTGGTTTGCGCTACAAGTCGGTAGTAGAGTACGAGTTGAGAAATAACCTATGTTTAAAGGCTACGTTATGAGTGTTAGTGAGGGTTTTTTTTTATTTTTGAACGAGGTGAAGCAATTAGCTTCTTGATTAGAATAGGTTGAGTGAGTTATTGATCACGTTAGATCGTGAGTTAGCCACACGACTTATATATTCCATACCCGTCCAAAGAGCCTTACATTACAACCCGTAAAGACCTTTATTGATTCTTAATTTTGATAACACACTTAATTTGCTATTGAGAAGAGATTGATTTTCGATTCTTATTTATTGTGCATGTAATTGTATGATTTGAGCGTATACACGTCCCATGCAGCAATGCTCGAGTGCTTTGAGTGAACACCCACATATATATTTCCCTTTTGAGAGGATGCATGAATTTGATTTTGGAGCGACAATGTAATAAAGGTGGAGTGTTTGACGTTGCGTTGCTTGTATCTATATTTTCAAAATTATGTATGTAGCATAGCACGACTCATTGCCTAAGATGATTTTCTTTCTAAGTTATACTTTGAATCTAACGTCTGTTCGGGGACGAACAAACAAATAATGTGTGGGGTAGTTGATTAACACGTATTTATGCTCATTTTTAGTTGTATTTTAGTAACTTTTTCTTATTATTTTTGGTATAAGTTGGATAGTTTAAGCTTCAATTCGTATATTTGTGTTTCCAACTTATTTTACCGCCTTTTGATCTAGATTGATGCAAAAAGGTAAATTATCTTTATTATTCACCATACAGCTAAGTAACCGGAAGGGCTCAGCACGTAAAAAATGAAGGGTGATGATTAAGAGACAAAAATCGAGCGTTCCGATGAAGAAGTAGAAAAGTTTGGAGGCTAACGGTTAGCCTTACGACTACCTTACCGTAAGGGAGCACCGTGAACGACATTGTAGAAGGAGGACAGAGAGCGTTACGGTTGGTCTTACGGTTACATTCCTCACCGTAAGAATCACCGTAAGAAGGCATCAGAGGTATTTACGGTAGCTTCTTACGGTAGCTTGTAACCGTAAGGTGCTACCATAAACGGGCCCAGTAACCTACCTGTGTGACTTGCAGCCCAAGTTACGTGATTTCTAAATAAACCACCAATTGATCCGAGTTCCAGGCGTACTTGTGACCCTAAAAACTTACCATAAACATAATTCTAGGGTTTAGAGTCGGAGAATAACATCAAAAACGCGAAGATCGAAGAGCAAAACAAGATTCGACGAGTTCCGGAGCCCGTTCGAAGCCGTTCATCCATTTCTCGACCAATTTGCAGCGTTCCATCTTCGGATTAGCCGAGGAACTTTCAGTTTTCAGTAGCTAGAATAAGTACTCTACAACTTTTACTTAGTTTCTTAGTTTTAATTCTTAGTTTTCAAGATTTTTGAATAATAGTTAGTTGATGTTCTTGAGTTTTGCTTCTGTATTTGGATTTGCTGAACGATTTAGTAATTTAATCTCTATTTAGATTTAGTTTTACATGCTTATCGTTGGATATTTGGTGCTTGGATTGGTTGAGAATATTCATGCGATTGATTTTCATTAGTTTTAGTAGTTTTTATACTCGTTTAGTAATCGTTAGGATCATAGTTGCGTCTTTATAATTCATAGCTGATTTATTTAGTTGGTTTATGAATTTTAGGCTGCTGCAATTTATCTTTAATCTTTTAAATTGGAACTTTAAATTATTAGAGAATTATTTTAGGTTTAAGTTAATAAAGCTTAGAACTTTAAATTTAGTTAATCATAGAATTCAATTTTTGGTTGGTTATTTAGGTTAAATAATTTAGTTAATGTTAGTTGGTAATAAGTAGTTTAGAATTTAATAATCAATTTCAAACAAAACCCCCCAATTTGTATGGATTATTTGTTACGTGCGACTGAAAAAAATATCCAAAAGGCCGAACAGTTGTCCTCGAGAGAATCGACTTGAGTCAACTTACCACCATACAAGTGTACTCGTACTCTTGAGAGCAAGCTTGAAAGATTTAATTTAAGAATATATATATTTATATATATATATTTGGGGTGCACAAAAGCTTGGTTCAATTACTCACTTTTTCGACCTCTGAAGCGAGTTGAGGCTTTTATTTTTTTACAAAATTCTTTCCGTTCCTGCCTTGGTGATTTTAATCGCCCACTCTTACTTTTGGAGAACACTAAGGCGTAGCATGATCGTCACCTTTTCTTGGATCCCAGATAGAATTGCTCGTGGAACACGTCGAGCACGCGACGTTAAAAGATGCGCTTCTTGGGAGGCAACCCAAACGTTTGTTTTCCTTTTCTTTTGCTTAGCTTTTCTTTTAATTTTTCTTTCTCTTATTTTCTGCATATTTTTTTTTCAAATTTGGGTCATTTATGTGGTGCGTTGATGGTATGTTGATGTGCAGGAAATCGAGTGAATTCGCATAATTCAAGCACTTAACGGTAGGTTTGCGGTAGCCCCTACCGTTAACCTTACCGCTAGCCCAACTATTAGGAGGCTTCAGAGAGGTGTAACTGTGGGCGTAATGGTAGCCTGACCGTTAGCGCCACCTTTAAGGAATGACAGAAACTTTCAGCGACATGTTAACGGTAGTATTAGCGGTAGCGTCAACCTCTAAGGCTACCGTTAGCGTTCAAATAATAATAATAATAATAATAATAATAATAAAAATAATAATAATAATAATAATAATAATAATAATAATAATAATAATAATAATAATAATACAAAATATATAATTCCAAAAATATTAATTAGTTAGTTTGTTATTTATTTTGTTTATTTGTTTTTTCTTAAGTTGTTATTCAAGACAATTTCGATCACGCGATTCGAGACAAATGGTTGATTGCACAGCGCTATTTGGAGCAGTTCGGCTATTTAATTTTTAGGTATGATTTCTTACTCTTTTTCTCTTTTGATTTATTTTTATATATATTTGTTTTTATTCATAGGCTTCTAAATTGTTAAGTGGTGTGTTCAGCAGTCGGTTTTGGGTTTCGAGTTGAGAAATATCCTAAGTATAAAGGCTACATTATGAGAGTTTAGTGAGGTTTCGTTGAATGAGGTGATGCACCTTTCTTCGTGATTAGAATAGTTGGGTGAGTTATTGATCACATTAGATCGTGAGTTAGCCACACGATTTATATATTCCATACCCATCCAAAGAGCCTACATTACAACCCGAAAATACCTTTTCCGATTCTTTTGTTGGTTACACACTTAAATGCGATGGAGAAGTTTTTGATTTTCAGTACTTGTTTATTGTGCTTGTATTTTGATAATTTGAGCATAAACACGTCCCCATAAAAAATTCTCGAGTGCTTTTGAGCGTACACATATATATTCCCCTTTGAGAGGATGCATGATTTTGTTTTTGGAGCAACAATGTATTAAAGGAAGAGCGTATGAGTTTGCTTTGCAATTATCTATATTTTCAAAATTATCTATGTAGCACGACACGACTCTTTGCTTGGGCTGATTTTCATACTTGTTATTCTTTGAAATTATCGTTCGTTCGAGGACGAACAAACCAATTAAGCGTGGGATATTTGATTAACACGAATTTGTCTTGATTTTTGTTAGTATTTTAGTTAGTTTTTGTTATTGATTTTGGTATAAGTTTGATAGATTGAGCATATTTTTGTATTTTCTTATCTCCAGCTTGATTTATTATATTTTAATCAAAGTTAATTAATTTTATGTTTATTTCAGGTATTTTGAAGTATTTTGATTTTTAGATAGTCGAGGGTGGGCGTACGAGTGGAGTTTTAGCGAAATCCGGCCTCGATTTGAAGTGTTACAGTTGACACTGGTTATGCTATCGACACCGGGTTACCTAGTGTCAGCGCAGAAACCGTTACACCACCGTTAAGGAGCAACAGAGACGCTAGCGGTAATATTAGCGGTTACCCTTATGATTAGCACATATTTGTCCTTATTTTTATTAGTATTTTAGTTCGTTTTTCTATTTGTTTTTTGTATAAGTTGGATAGTTTAAGCTTAATTTTGTATATTTGTACTTCCAACTTATTTTACCTCCTTTTAATCTAGATTGATACAATTAGGTGATATTTTGTAGTTTTTCACCTTATAGTTAAGTAACCGGAAGAGTTCAGCACGTTAGAGATGAAGCGATCGAGAGTCAAAGATCGAGCTTTCCGGCAAAAATGTAGTAAGAATTAATAGCTACAGTTATCTAAAATGGTTATTCCATCGCCTGGAACCGTTGTAGTATCGTTGAAGGAAGAAAGAGAAGCTAACGGTGCATTAGCGATAGCTACCTATAACGGTTACTCACCGTTACCTTACCGTTACTCACAACCGATGTTAAAGATTAGAGGCGCTGAATTGAAGAACTAGAAATATCTATCTATAACGGTTACCCTTACCGCTACATTATCGTTACCTTACCGCTAGTGTTACCGTTAGCGGGCCCAGAACCGACTTTAAGCTGTTTTGCGGCCCAAGACACGATTTTTCTATAAAAAGGCACCATTAATCTGAATTTTGCAACACACCACCCTAAAAAAAGTCCTAGAAACAACCCTAGGGCTGGAAATCTGATTTTCAGCAACTTAGGACGAGTTTACGAGATCTACGATGAAGAACGGAGTTCTCGAGCGACGAAACGATGTTTTCCAACCGAGATCCGATTCTTCGCCAAATAGCACCCGAGTTCAGTCCGATTTTCAGAAGCACTTTCCAGCAACTTTTAGTTATTAATAAGTTCTCTAAACCCTAGTTAATTTTTAATTTAATTCTAGATAATCTATGCTTAGGATTTTAGTTGTTTTCGTTCGAGTGTTTGAACCGTTTAGTTATTTCGATTGATTTGAACATTGAATCGCTGAAATTTAAGTTTTTATTTTTAATATAGTTGCTGCGTTTATTCTCTTGTTCATGCTTGGTGATGAATAGTTTTTGCTTAGTTTAATTATTGCTTTAGTTTTGATAATTAGTTGATAATTGATTTATGATATGTTATTGCTTGAGAATTTTTGATGTTGATCTTGTTCTTAAAAATTAATATGTTAGATTTAGTTCGTAGTAGTTTGATGCATGTTAGTTAATTAATTTAGAATTAATTTTAGATTGCTTTGAAAATCCTTAGAATAATAATTCCTAGATAATTTAGTTTAAGTTTTAGATTAATAATTCTTGGTTAAATTATTTTCAAGCTTTAGTTAAGTTAATTAGAATTTAATTTTATGCTCTTGCATTTTAAATTCTTAGATGTTAATCAAATCAAACATAACCCCAATTTGTAAAAGTTTATGTGTTTAATTATTATTGAGAAAAACATCCAAGATATCGAACAGTTGTCCTCGAGAGAATTGACTTAAGTCAACTTACCACCCTACAAGTTCCTCGTACTCTTGCGAGCAAGATTGAATGTTTTAATTTGAAAATATATATTTGGGGTGCACAAAAGCTTGAATCAAAAATTTGGCGTCGTTGCTGGAGACAACAAGTAGGATTCAAGGATGTTTTTTTTTTATTCTCTATTTAGTCGTTATTTGTTTAATTGCGCTTGCTTTGGATTTTTCCACTTGGTACGTTGATTTGTTGTTGAGTTTATGCAAGGTAGATGATCCCTTCAACTCGAGGGAGGTGGGTCTTCTATTGTTCTTGGACCAACTGCAAGGGAGGTGTAGATTAAACCGCATCAAATTAATTTACTCCCAACATTTAACGAAAACGCCCATGAAGAACCTTTAACATTTTTAAACAGTTTTGTTGATGAAGTTGGCAGATTTGTGGTCAATGGCCTTAACTAGGAGGAGGTTCAAATGATTTGTTTTCCCTATAGCATGAAGGACAAAGTGAAGACGTGGTTGTTATCCTTGGAACCTAGATCGTTAACTGATTGGGAGATGATAAGTGATAAGTTACTCGATCAATATTATTCGGCAAAAAACAACGGGGCATCTTTGGAGGCAAATTGCTACCTTTGAGCAGTTGGAGGGAGGATTATTTCATGAAACATGGGAGCATTACAAGACACTTTTGCAAGCATGCCCCCACCATAACTACTCCCCCGAGATGGTTAATCAATTTTTCTTTGATGGGTTGTTGGACCATGGAAAAAGGGAGTTCAAAATAGCGGCGGGAGTTCGGAATAACGGCCCTCGAGGCAAAACGAGTGTTGGAGAAGCAAAGCGAAAAATCTAGACAAAACAACTCTCGACCTCGTAAATTGAAAGTAAATGAAGTTTCCACCACCGAGACAAATAAAGAAGAAGGAGTTAAGGTTTTGGTGCGAGATGGTCAAACGATCAAGGAGATGATCAGGGAAGTACTTAACAAGGAATTAACAGCATCAAGAGCCACGTGAACAAGCCAAGTTTCTTCAAAGAAGATCGTTGCGACAAGTGACCAATGTGGATCTGCCAAAAATTTAGCGAATATGTGTGCAACCAATAATGAACAACGAGAGGACATTAACACCATCCAATATTTTTCAAACCAACAACATTCAGGGCAAAGACTACCACCACCCCCAAACAATTTCCAAATGCATGGGAAAGTGTCTACTAAAGTTCAAACAGATGATCAACTATTGGTTTGGCATCAGAATCAAGTGGCCGAGATGATTAGAAACCAGGATGGACTCGCTCAATTAGCTTCGGAAGTAAATAAGCTAGAGTCAAGGTTTGATGAACTTATTAAGAATTTACAGCAATGGCAGAGGCATTCAGATATGGTGATAGGGCAACTGTCAACAAATGTGGCGACATTGATGAAAGACAATAACAAGCCTCCGAGTCAAACGGAGCAAGCCTCGGCTATTCATGTCCAGCGGAGTGGAAAAGTGATAAATAACAGCATCAAGCAAGGTAAAGGAGAAACCGACGAGGTGGCTAGTTTTCCAACACCGAGTCAAAATTAAACCGATTTGACTAACCCGATAGGTCAGATGCACAAATCACCAAACTCGTATGTTCCTAGGTCGTTGAAAAAGAAGAATTCAACTCCAGACCCCTCTCCTTCAACAATTAACGACTCGACCAATCCCTCAAGTACGATCAACCTCTGAACCTACAGCTAGACGCAACAATAAGGGATAACGACGAGCTTACCGCTTGGCAACCTACTGCTACATGCTACCGCTAGTAGCGCCTGCAGTCTAATTTTTACAAATTTCATTTTCATCGATCGAGGTTGATGAATCGAACTTTTTACACCTACTTTTTATCTGAAAATAAAAAGCTCGTCCCCAAGAGAATGGAGCAGCTATAGGCGGTAAGTTAGAATTGAGTCGAATCACAAGGAAGACTAGAAGTTATTCCAGTGTTTGATTTTACGAACATAGCACGAAAGAAAAACTAAACTAAACAAGCGATCAAATTTGATTGGGGGTGTTTCTAACATCTACGAATAATAAAATAAAAATATTTGAAACGATTAAGAAAATGAGGGTTCTAGTGCACCAGAATCATCTCCACGATCAGGGTTGTCAATCCCGATGGCTCTAAATGGCCCTAGGCACTAGAACGATAAATTCTAGCCGAAATTCATAATCATGATTGTTAACATAATCTCAACAAGCATGTAACTAAAGAATCAATGGAATTCAACAGAATTATTACTCTAATAAATATACAATTAAAAACCTACAAATTACTAAGCATCAAAAATGAGAAAATGAAAGCTTACGAAACTGATCGAGAAAAGTAACGATGTTGAAACGAGAAACTAAACTACGAACTACAAACTAATCTATCTAACATCTAAAGTCAGAAAAATTACATATAAGAACTGAAAGGTAAAACAGATACGAAGAACAAATGAGGAAACGACGACTTGAACTTGCAATCTTCAACACTTCAACCCGAATTTCGCATGCTATTAAAAGGGGAAAAGAACCGAGGGATCTTAGAAATATTCGGACCTTCCCCCAAGTTCCAGTCTTCCAAATGAAGTGAAAACGATGGGTTTATATAGTTTCTCCTGAAATAACAGCTCAAACTGCTGAAGCGTCGATCGACGCGTGCCTAGCATCGACGTCGATGCGAGTCAGGCTGCTCACGTCAACGAGGCAGGGCATCGACCGACGCATGCATGGATCGACGCAACTGCAAGTTTGCGTCGTCTTGTGTGTTGAATGATGGAGAAAAGGTCGACGCAACAGAGAGTTTGCATCGACCTAGCGTCGACCAACGCGGGCGGCTCCCGACATCGACGCGGTGCTGGCTGCGGGCGTCGGCAGCACGTCGTGCGTTTAGTCTTCTTCGTATTGAAGCTTAAACCAGAAATTAAGCAAAATTAGATTATTACTTATAAAAAAAAGTAGAAAAACATTAAACACGATATGAAATGAAAAAACATCAAATGGAGAATGAACGAGAAAAAGACAAACCTAAAACCCCTAAAAACAAATAACACACAATGCAAAAAGACACGAAAAACACATACAAAAATGTACAAATCAACTCCCCCACACTTAGCTTTTTGCTTGTCCTCAAGCAAAATTAGAACTAGACGTAGAAAAAGAAAAGCTAATTACCCGATGACCTAATTTCTAATGCGTCCAAATGATTCAAGAAGTTAATGCATTTAATCGACTGGAAACTCAACTGAAAGGACGACACGATTACGTTGAGATAAGAAATTTAGAATAGTTTCCGAACACTTAAAAGTAATGAGTTGACCTCCATGTACGTCACCCATCCATGCCTCGGCCAAAGTCTACCTCTAAACAAACCGCCAAGTTGTCACCCGACTAGCCCAGTCATCTATAGACCTCTTTAACAAAATAATCTAAGAAATAAAAGCAAAAATACGACTTGACTTGTACAAGGTTTTCTCTTCTTGTACTTATTTTTTTTCTTTTTCTTTTTCTTTTCTTTTTTTTTCTTTTTACTTTTCTTTTTTATATATATATATATTTTTTCTTATGAGTACCTCTAAAAATGAGGTACTAAATGAAGATAATTTACAAAAAAAAAATGAGAGTTCATTGACTCCGATCTTACGTTACTAAGTGCAACTGATAATATTTTTCAACTTTGCATGTGGAGTTTTAACGTCTCAAAATAAAAATGAAAATTATGTAAAATCCTATAGAGGGCATCAGAAAACGGGGCTAGTAAAGAGTATTCGACTCTTTGGAACGAAACAAGAATAGAACAGGAGACAAGACACTTCATAGACTATTTACACTTCATTCCCCACAATTACACTATTGTTCGAACGAAAGTCTAAATATCCTAACCAAAGCATCTAACCACGTCACTTCGTCAAGGTTCCAGTTAATGTAAATACACACAACTCAAATCAACCACAAGCAAGCATACAGAAATTTACTAACCAAACCAAGGACAAACCCCCCCACACTTAAACCATACAATGTCCACATTATATAATACGAGAAATGAAGCTAAGTATGGTAAAAGGTAAGAGAAAGAGAGAGACGTCCCTAAAATCCGCTTGTGGTGATGAGTCGAGCGTCCAAAAATGTTCAACGGGCATCAACATCGAAGGGGACCTGAAACAAAAAGAAATAAAAAACACACAAAAACAAACATAGTTAAAAGGGCTTGGGTTGCCTCCTAAGAAGCGCTCTTTTAACGTCTCTAGCTTGACGGAGTTTACTTTTGATGTCATCCCGGGTCTAAAAATATATGACGATCGTGCCACGCCTTGGTATTCTCCAAGAGCAAGAAGTGGTGATGATAATCACCAAGGCAGGCACGAAAAGTAAGTCCCGAGATGCAAACGGGCTTCTTCTCAACTTTCTCTTCAAACACCTCCTTCTCATGTTTGTACAAAGCGTAAGGCGGCACGGCATGAGGTTCAATAAATTCACCCGAAGGCAACTCTCCCACACAGTCTTGTATAACAACCTCAAAAAGCACGGGAGAGACAATGCCGACTTCCACCTCCTTCTCACCCACAAATTTCACATCTTCGCACACCTCGTTCAAAATATCATCAACACTGGAATTGCCATCAACAAAGGTGAAATTTCTCATATCAAAGACTAGCAACTCCTCATGACAAGGTTGGTCTAGACGGTATCTATGCGTTCATCCATACATTATATGGGTTCATCCGTATGCCGAGTCACTTCCACGATCTCGGCTAAAAGATCTTGAGAAATAATGATGGAATGATCGCCACTCGAAATATACACATTTTATGTGGGTGAAGTTTAAACGTCGTAGCTCGAAGAGTGGAAAACTTGAAACGTAGGAGCATACGAGTCCGCGTTCGGATAAGGCGGGGCAAATTGAGCATAAAAATCATCAAGACCCATATCATAATACCCACGAGATGGTGCATAAGTGTCCATTGCTCGGACCATAGCAAAATGAAGGACATGGGCCGAAATGATCAAAAGGATGGGCCCATTCTCGACCGCTCGGAGCATACAGGTCATAATATGATAGAGGAACTTGAAATTGAAAGTTGGAGCGTAAATGTCATCATATGACGAACTAACTTGATAATCCTCCATCTTCAATCAAAATAATCTCGAGTCTTCAAAAATGTGGCTACAAAGCACAACACACAAAAACCGAGATTAAATGCAATAGGAAGTATAAAAAATAAACAAAAATAAATATCACAAACGAACACTAGCACAAACAAACAAATAAGAATACGAACAAAAATCACTAAGGGCAAACACAAAAAATCGAGACCTTTAGCCTTCCCCGGCAATGACGCCAAATTTCGAATCCAACTTTTTACACCTACTTTTTATTTAAAAATAAAAAGCTCGTCCGCAAGAGAACGGAGCAATTTTAGGCGGTAAGTTGGAATCAAGTCGAATCACAAGAAAGGCTAATCAGAAGTTATTCCGGTGTTTGATTTTACGAACATATAAACGAAAAAAAACTAAACTAAACACGCGTTCCAATTTGGTTTGGGGAGTTTCTAACATCTACGAGCAATAAAATCGAAAGCTTTGAAATGATTAAGAAAAAGAGGGTTCTAGTGTGCCATCATTATCTCCACGATCAGGGTTGTCAATCCCGATGGCTCTAAATGGCCCTAGGCACTAGAACGATTAATTCTAGCCGAAATTCATAATCATGATTGATAACATAATTTCAACAAGCATGTAAACTAAAGCATCAATGGAATTCAACAGAAATATTACTCTAATACAAATACAATTAAAAACCTGTAAATTACTAAGCATCAAAAATGAGAAAATGAAAGCTTATGAAATTGATCGAGAAAAGTAACGATGTTCAAATGAGAAATTAAACTACGAACTACAAACTAATCTATCTAACATCTAATGTCTGAAAAACTACATTTAAGAACTGAAAGGTAAAACAAAGACGAAGAACAAACGAGGAAACGACGACTTGAACTTGCAACCTTCAACTCTTCAACCCGAATTTTGCATGTTATTGAAAGGGGACAAGAACCGAGGGATCTTAGCAATTTTCGGACCTTCCCCCAAGTTCCAGCCTGCCAAATGAAGTGAAAATGACGGATTTATATAGTTTCTCCCGAAATAACTGCTCAAACTACCAGAGCGTCGACTAACGTGTGTCGAGCGTAGACGTCGACGCGAGTCAGGCTGCTCATGTCGACCAGGAAAGGCGTCGACCGACGCGTGCATGGATCTACGCAACTGTAAGTTTGCGTTGTCTTGTGCTCCGAATGATGGAGCAAATGTCGACGCAACAGAGAGTTTGCGTCGACCTAGCGTCGACCGACGTTGTCGGCTACAGGCGTCGGCAGCACGTCGTGCGTCTTGTCTTCTTTGTATTGAAGCTAAAACTAGAAATTAAGCAAGATTAGATTATTAATTATAAAACAAATTAGAAAAATATTAAACACGATACGAAACGAAAAAACATCAAAATGAGAATAAGCGATAAAAAGACAAACCTAAAACCCCTTAAAACAAACAACACACAATGCAAAAACACACGAGAAACACATAAAAAAATGTACAAATCAGTCACAATCCGACCCAATTCAGCCGCAGTCCGGCAACATTCTAATAAGCTGCAATCCAGCCATTTACGACGTTGAGCAATCTGGAAATTCCATCCCCAAGACGTGCCACCGGGCACTTGCGCATAGCAATTGATCACAATCGTAGTTTGTTTTGTTTGTTTGTTTTTTATATAGGTTTTTTCAAGACAATCCAATCACGCGATCTAAGAAGAAAGATAATTGCACAAGCATTTTTGGATAGATTCGATTATCGAATTTCCAGGGATGTTTTCTTATCTCCCTTACTCTTATTTTCTTTAATATTAATGACAATCGGGATATTGCCAAGTTTTTAGAGAGGGGGATGGTTGAGTTGTGATTTATATTTGAAAAAAAATTGTGCAATTTACAAAATTTCGTGATTTAACGTGATTGATCATTATTTCTACGCTAAAATGTAATTGTCTAGCTTGCCTGTCGAACTTAATTAAGTACGATTTGATGTTCATGTCTTTTGAGCGTGTATAAGTGCATAAATTTCTTAAAATTATTATTTATATATGTAAAATGGTACTTGGACGCAAATAATTTCGCAAAACCTTAAAAGCAGCGTCAATTCAAAACTTTTTCGTGCAAAAAGCCTGTGGGTTGGCTGAGTGATTATTACCATTGCATGTACTTGAGTGAGTTCTGTTTTGAAATTTCTTTGAAATCGCTGTGTGTTGACTTTGAAAATGATGTTAAGGCACAGAAAAAACCCTTATTCCGGCCATATCCATATATAATAGCCACTATAAATTACAAATGAGACAATCATATCCAAATAATCCATTTCGTATAACCATGAGTGTTTTTGAGATTCCTATAATCATTAAAAGTGTGGGGTACGAGTTAGTTATTTTTATTTGTTAGTTATGTTTTGGAAATTTT
>BMAC01000437.1:408087-426110 GCA_014905375.1 Phtheirospermum japonicum | reverse complement strand
TTCAAGCGCTGGTGCGCGTTGGCGCGCGCTGGCTGTGCGCGGTCTCGGCAGAATGCGGCAAGCTTGCGGGCGGGACTCATCAGCTGCGCACAGGCGCGCCTTGGCTCGGGCCAACTTGCGCCAAGGTTCATTTGGCGAGTCCTGGATTGTCCTGGCGCGCCTTGACAACCATTCCAGAATGTTTTGGCATTTTGGAGCTAATTTTTAGCTCATTCTGGCATGTCTTGGCTCGTCTTGGCTTGTATTTTGGCCCTTAATTTCTCCACCTTTAAAAATAGGAATTTTAAACATAAAAACCCAAGAATTTCACCAAACCTCAATGTAATTGAACCAATTAACCCATTAAAATTTAACATCAAGAAGAAACACGAAAGATAATAAAATAAGAAAAACAACCTAGAAAATTAACTAAAAACGACTCCAAACTACTAAAATCATATAAAAACCTATCTAAAAGCACAAAGAAAAACATAAAAATTACATGCAAAACAAATGCAGGCACCAAAAAATGTCAAAGAAATGCAGTGCTTGGCGGGTTGAATCATTGCTCTGAGCAGATTTGTCTCATGCTTAGCTGAGAAGAGCTTACCATTTTTTCAAGCCTTGCGGAAAAAGTCTACATTCCAGTGGAGTGATGAATGCGAGGAAGCATTTCGGATGTTGAAAGAACACCTTGAGGGTATGTCGTTACTCACCAAACCAATCCATGGTGAACCTTTGGTATTGTACCTATCGGTAGGGCAGTCGATCGTCAGCTCTGTCTTGTTAAGAGAGGAAGGCAAAGTATTAAAGCCAGTGTACTATTGGAGAAAAGTATTGCGCGATGCTGAGATTCAGTATGTAGAGGTGGAACGAGCAATGCTAGCTCAAGTCGGCATAGCTTGCAAGCTACGATCATACTTTCTCTCTAATAACAAAATAGTACGGACCAAACAACCGTTGAAGGCCATCATGGACAAGCCAGAGGCGTCAGGGCGGCTGGTGAAATGGATAATCAAGCTCAGCGAATTCGAAATAACCTTCAAAGCCAAAACAACCATCAAAGCCCAAGAACTGGCTAACTTCATGTAGGAAATGACCAGATCTTCCAAAGATAAAAGAGAATGGATAATTTTTACGGATGGTTAAGTAGGAAGTCAGGGCTGCGGTGCAGGAATAGTACTAATTGACCCAATAGGTGTGGCCACAGAATACACAGTGCGAATGAATTATGATCTTTCCAATAATGCCGCCGAGTATGAGGCCCTCTTGAGAGGAGTTCAAATGGCAAAAGACTTAGGGGAAGAGCAGGTGAGCGCGAAGGTTAATTCACAGCTTGTATGCAGACAAATAAGTGAAGACTTTGTGACCAGGGATGAAACCATGCAGAGGTACCTAGCCAGGCTTAAGGACCTAGCCAAGGATATGACGGCTCTGACTGTCCTCCAAATTCCTAGAGAAAAAAATGGGAGAGCAGACTATTTGGATACGGTAACCTGCTCTGCTGTGGATTGCCAAGAGAGGGTAATCACTCTATTTATGGCAGACAATGAATTTGGGACAGAGCAGGTGTGCTCGGTGAATGAAAAGGAGGATTGGCGCACTCTTATTAAGGCATACCTGAAAAAAGGGAAGGTTGCCGAAAGATAAGAGGGAAGGAGCAAAGGTGAGAACCTGGTCTGCTCGATTTTGATTAATCAATGGAAAGTTATTTCGACAAGGATTTGGGACGCCCTTACTGCGGTGTTTAAGCTTAGAGGAGGGCACCCATATCCTCAAAGAAATCCATGAGGGCTGCTGTGGAAATCATATGGGAGCAAGATAAAGAGGGCTGGTTATTTTTGGCCATCACTACGAAAAGAGGCTGAGGACTTTGTTAAGAAATGTGAAAAATGCCAGAAGATGTCTCCCTTGACTCTCCAGCCAACAGAGGAGCTCGTGACAATGAGCTCTCCCTGTCCCTTCACGAAATGGGGGATAGACCTGGTCGGCCCATTTCCAATGGCTCCAGCCCAGAAGAGATTTTTAATTATAGCCATTGATTACTTTAGAAAATGGGTGGAGGCCGAAGCTCTGGCAAAGATTACAGAAGAGGCGGGGATGGGCTTCATTTGGAAAAATATTGTGTGTCGGTTTGGAGTGACAAGGGTCATGGTCTCAGATAATGGTACCCAATTTATGGGAGCCAAAATCAGGGTTGGTGCATTAAAATGAAGATTCAGCAGCACTTTACATACGTTTACAACCCACAAACAAATGGACAAGTGGAAGTGACCAACCGCATCCTTGTCCAAGGGATCAAAACACGTTTGGAGAGATCAGGAGGTCAATGGGTGGAAGAGCTAAGTGCGATACTTTGGGCCTACCACACCAACCCTAAGGAAAGCACGGGTGAGACCCCCTTCAGTTTGGTTTATGGCACTGATGCCGTTATTCCAGTAGAAATTAGTCTTGAAACCCACCGAATATAGAACTTTGATGAAAATCAAAATAACGCATTGGTGCAAGACGCGCTAGACTTGATCGAAGAAAAAAGAGATCGAAATAAAAAAGAGATCGGGCGGATTCGGGCTGCTTATAACAAAACAGTCCGACGGAGATATTGTCGGGTGGGAGACCTGGTCTTGCGACGGGCTGATCTAGGAAAAGCTAAGGGGGAGCTGGATGCTACATGGCAAGGACCATTTTGGATCACACAAGTCTTGGCAGGCGGTGCTTACAAGCTGGAGAAAATGGATGGGACTGAGATACCCCGAGCTTGGAATATTTCAAATTTACGTATATTTTACGTGTAATATGATTTCGGAAAGTTTATTTATATATTAATAATTCAGGTTCATTCTTGTTTGCCAACTAATGAATATCTCTAGAGCCAAGATTGCCTAAGGACAGAGGCCCCATTTTCCTGACCTGATTGTCATTTTAAGCCAGGATTAGATAAGGGCGGATGCCAATGAAATTTCCTGACCTGATTGTCAGATGAAGTCATGATTGGATAAGGGCGGATGCCCGCGAAAATTCCTGACCTGATTGTCAGATGAAGCCAGGATTGGATAAGGGCGGATGCCCGCGAAAACTCCTGACCTGATTGTCAGATGAATCCAGGATTGGCTAAGGGCAGATGCCCATGAAAATTCTTGACCTGATTGTCAGATGAAGCCAGAATTGGCTAAGGGCGGATGCCCATGAAAATTCCTGACCTGATTGTCAGATGAAGCAGGATTGGCTAAGAGCGGATGCCCATGAAAATTTCTGACCTGATTGTCAGATGAAGCCAGGATTGGCTTATGGCGGATGCCCACAAAAACTCCTAACCTGGTTTTCAGATGAAACCAAGATTGGCTAAGGGCGGATGCCCGCGAGAATTCCTGATCTGATTGTCAGTTTAAGCCAGGAATGGCTAAGTCAGGATACTCGTAAAAGCGCCTGACCTGGCTATCAACCCAAGCCAGGAGTAGCTTAAAGAAGATGTTCATAAAAAAGCTCCACTTGATTTAAGCCAGGTCTGGCCAAAGGCGGATGCCTCAATTCTCTAGACCTGACGGTAAGTTCAAGAGCCAGGTGACTACCCGTCGTTAAGCGTCAAATTAAATATTTATTTTCCTCAGCTTGTCTCCACTAACTAGTAGTAGTGATAAGTAAGGGTTGAACCCACGAGGAGTGTGGTTAGATTGTGATGATCCGTATTTTATTTAAGCAAATAATTGGGGTAGGAATTGTGAAAATTAACTAATAAATTAAATAATTCAAAACGAGCAAGAGAATGATTAACGGAAAATTCAATAATAATAAAGGTCTAATTCTAGTTCAGTTTCCACCCTCTATTCACTCATTTAACCAATCACAATATCATAATCCATTCATCACATGCGTCTAAAAACCCTAAGTAGCAATAAGCTATTCTACTCGAATTTGCCCTTACCGTTTACTCAATTAAAATAAGCTCTTTACTTGATTCTAATTATTGAATAACCTAGAATAAGCTCTCTAGGTTCAACCCAACAACAACATTATTAATCAGGCAAATAGATTAATCTAGGCAATAAACACATAAGCTCGGTTCATTCAACCTATGTTGCGTTATCCCTAACGATGCGTAATCGTTAGTTGCTTCAGAGAAATAGAAATTACGACAATTACACGGGAAGCAATCCTACTTCTAGCAATAGACAACCAATCCCTAATCTAGGTGATCAAGACAAATTAAGAATCAAGCAATCATGAATTAAGAATAGAACAACACAAACAATCGCATATGAAGAAAGAAAGATAATATTGCATAAATCAATTAAACATAGTTTCACGAGGGTTTAAACATCCCTAGAACTAGATAACAGAATTACTCACTCATGGAGTTAATAAAATAAAAGAAAAGATTCAGATGAACAAACATAATCCTTGATAAAATAGGAGAAACGATGTGTAGAACTTGAATCTTGCCGTCTTGAAGCTTCAATCTTCAAGTTCCCTTGCGTATGGATGATTTGGGATGAATTGGGACCTCTATGGAACTCCTTGGAACCCTAGGATATGTTATATGTGTTTAAAGTTGTCTTTTGGACGGGATTAGGTCGAGTTTATATATGACTCTTCTTTCTTTCCGAGTAAGTTTTCTTCCAAAAATATTTCGGCCGAGTCGGCGTCGACGGGGCGTCGACTGACGCGTGCCAGCCCTAGGCGTCAACGCGCATTATCCGCCTGCGTCGACCTTCATGGGCGTCGACCGACGCTCTTCCAATCGACGCTTCAGAGGCTTTTCATCGACTGAGCTTCGATCGACGGGCCTTCAATCGACGCTACAGAGAGTGACCGTCAACATGGCGTTGACCTAGCATCGACCGACGAGCGCATAGACGACGCAACAAGGGTGAATTTCCACATATCGCGTCGACCGATGCGAACCATCTTTGGCATCGACGCGAGCCATCGACGCTTCCTCCTGATTTGATGGGTTCCTCTCGTGAGACATATAAACATAGAGAAGAATCTTGTCTTTCTACTTCCTTGTGAGACATCCTTCGATTAATACAGCACCAAATACTGCAAAATAGAGAAGAAATATACGATTGGTGCTCGACTGCTCATAATAACAAATATGCGAGAAATAAATATATATGAGAACATTAAGCATATAAAAACATAGGAATTAGACCATCAATTACGGTACAATTTCTCGCATATCAAATCTCCCAAAGTTAAACCTTGCTTGTCCACAAGCAACATTAAAATTAAAGCATAGGACAAACATAATGTAAGCAAGTCACTCAAATTGGACAAATGAACTCATTCGGACTCTAGATACCATTTTATTTCTAGAAATCGCAAGCGTTTCATGTATTGACTCAAATGATCCCAGTAGTTAGGCATTTCTTTTTCATATACGTTACGTCAATGTACCATGGTGCCCCCTCGCTACTCAATGGTTTGGTTCTATCCATCGTTGGAATTCATGAAATGTCTCGTCCTCTCCCATTTATTTATTTATTTATTTATTTATTTTTCTCAATTGCCTGCAGCTCCGCACTACCGTTCTTGACTTGACTTGTTAATGATTTGGCGCTGGATAGCAGGGTCATCTTGACTTCATATTTGATTTGTTGAGTTCTCCTCCGCCATGTTTGATATTTTGGTTGGACTGCGCCACTTGAGTATGTGCATGAAATTGTTTTGCTATTAGCATCTTTGTTTGATTTTCGCCCTTAGAATTTGTTAGCGATTTGCACTTGGTACACGGATAGGCAGCTGTTTTAGCACCTCAATTCTTTTTTTTTATTTTCTACTTTTGCCATGCCGGTATACTCCATCCGGACTTTATTTGACTTCTATTTCTACTAACGAGATATCATCACGCAACCGCCAATTTCAAAGCCCCACAAAAATTCATATTGAGAACGGCAACCACAAGTACACATCAATAACGCAATAATCAAGATTTGATGCCCCACAAATGGATCATAAAAGCACTAACATGCGTACCTTTGACCTCTAAATCAAATGACGACTAAAGACTTTAACCGAAACGTAGTTCATCAAGGAAATTCAAGCAAGTACTTTTAATCAATTCCTTTTCAATCCCCCAGGATTTATCACAAATTTTTTAAAAATTTATCAATAATTAGCACAAATCTCCTCAATTACCCACTCCCCCAAACTTAAATCTTAGCTTGTCCTCAAGCGAACATAAAACAAGAATAAGCACATCACACATATTACTAGGAGAAGAGTAGGAAGAGAAATCATCCGGGTAAATGTCGGAAGGTCTTGGTTCTATCAATTATGACATCCATCCCTTTGAAAAGTGCCCCAACATCCAAAACAAGTCATCACTCCCAAAGCTGCAAGAAAAATAAAAGAAAATGAAAAAATAGAGAATAAAACAAGTAAACATTGGGTTGCCTCCCAACAAGCGCTTTTTTTTAAAGTCGTTGGCTCGACTTATTCCCTTAATCAAGTCGTAGGTGGTGCTTCCAACTCCATCCCTTCCTCATCAATAGCGCGAAACCCTTCATAATACGGTTTAAGTTTGTGTCCATTCACCTTGAACGTCTTGTTCGTCTTCGGGCTAAAAATCTCCACCGCACCATGCGGAAATACTTGGGTGACAGCAAACGGTCCAACCCACCTTGAATGCAACTTACCGGGAAATAGCTTAAGGAGAGAATGAAAAAGCAGCACTTTCTTGCCTACGACAAATTGTTTCCTCAAAATCTTCAAATCATGGAACGCCTTCGTCTTCTCTTTATAGATCAATGAATTTTCAAACGCCTCATTCTGAATTTCCTCCAACTCTCATAGTTGCAGCTTCCTTTGCACGCCCGCTCCATCAAAATCAAAGTTGCATTGTTGCACGGCCCAAAACGACTTGTGTTGGAGCTCCACTGACAAGTGACATGGTTTCCCAAAAATGAGGCGATACGAGGACATCCCAATTGGCGTCTTATATATCGTGCGATACGCCCACAGTGCATCTTTCAACATGATGCTACAATCCTTATGGTTTGCATTGACGGTCTTCTCCAAAAGAGATTTGATTTCTCGATTTGAGGTCTCGGCTTGCCCGTTTGTTTACGGATAGTATGCTTTAGAGAGCCTATGATCCACCCTGTACTTCCGGAGCAAAGCCTCCACCGTCTTGTTACAAAAGTGAGTGCCACGATCGCTTATCATAGCCCAAGGGATCCCGAACCTTGAAAAGATCCGAGATTTAATGAATCGTGCAACAACCTTTGAGTTGTTAGATGGCGTGGCCTTCGCTTCCACCCACTTGGACACATAATCCACCGCAAGTAAAATATAAATATTCTTGAATGAATTTATGAAGGGCCCCATAAATTAGATGCCCCATACATCAAAAATCTCACAAACCATTATGGGCGCTTGAGGCATTTGGCTCCTCCTTGGAAGGTTCCCCGTGCGTTGACAATTATCACAGGACTTACAAAAGTCGTACGCATCTCGAAACAGGGACGACCAATAAAAACCACTATCCGGTACCTTATGCGCCGTTCTCTTCGATCCAAAATGTCCTCCACATGCATGAGAATGGCAAAATGACAGAATAGTGTGGAAATCCAATTCGGGTATGCACCGTCGAATTACTTGATCAGTACAATGCTTCCAAAGGTACGGATCGTCCCATACATAATACTTCGCATCACTCCTCAGCTTGTCCTTCCTTTCTTTCGTCAGTCCTGGTGGAAACACAAGAGCAACTAGAAAATTTACCAAGTCAGCATACCAAGGATCCACGTTTTCAATCGCAAGTAGTTGATCATCCGGAAATCTCTCATCAAGTTGTAGCTCGTCCTCCACGTGCATTAATCAACTGAGGTGGTCGGCCACAGTATTCTCAGATCCCTTCTTGTCTTTGATTTCCAAATCGAATTCTTGGAGTATTAAAATCCACCGTATGAGCCGTGGCTTCGTTTCCTTCTTTGTAAGTAGATGCCGCAGGTCCGCATGATCACTGAAAACCAGCACCTTTATCCAATGATGTATGAACGGAACTTCTCAAGGGCGAACACAACAGCTAGAAGCTCCTTCTCCGTGGTAGTATAATCTTTTTGGGTAGGGTTCAAGGTCCTAGATGCATAATAGATCACATGGGTTGCTTTATTCACCCTTTGCCCTAGCACAGCTCCAACAGCATAGTCACTCGCATCGCACATGATCTCGAAGGGTAGGTCCCACCCCGGCGGTTGGATAACTGGAGAAGTGGTCAGGCGCTCCTTCAGTGTGTCAAAGGCCTTTTTGCAGTCGTCATCGATCTCAAACTCCACATCTTTTTGCAAGAGCCTACATAGTGGCGACGCGATCTTCAAAAAGTCTTGGATAAATCTCCTGTAAAATCCTGCATGGCCAAGAAAAGAACGAACTTCCCGCATATTGGCAGGGTAAGGCAACGCAGCTATAGTATCAATCTTAGATTTATCGACTTCTATTCCCTTTAACGAAACAATGTGTCTTAAAACTATACCTTGTTCCACCATAAAATGACATTTTTCCCAATTGAATACAAGGTTAGTGTCGACACAATGTTTCAAAATCAAAGATAAGTTCTCAAGACATACCTCGAAAGAATTTCCATAAACGCTAAAGTCATCCATAAAGACCTCTATGATCTCGCCAACATATTCCGAAAAGATACTTACCATACATCGCTGGAATGTGGCCGGTGCATTGCAAAGTCGAAATGGCATGCGGCGATAGGCAAACGTGCCAAAAGAACACGTAAAGGTAGTCTTCTCTTGATCCTCGAGTGCTATAGGAATTTGGAAATATCCCGAATAACCATCCAAAAAGCAGTAGTATGAATGGCCTGCCAACCTCTCAATCATTTGATCAAGAAACGGAAGAGGAAAATGGTCTTTGCGAGTCATGGCGTTAAGCTTACGATAGTCAATAAAAACTCGCCATCCCGTTTGAATCCTTGTTGGAACCAATTCGCCTTCTTGATTTTCCATCACCGTTACCCCCGACTTCTTTGGAACGACTTGAGTCGGGCTCACCCATCGACTATCAAAAATGGGGTAAATCACCCAAAAATCCAGCAGCTTCAGAATCTCCTTCTTCACCACCTCCATCATGGGTGGATTCAATCGTCTTTGGGGCTCCCTAGACGGTACAGCATTCTCTTCGAGCAAAATTCGGTGCATACACATGGATGGACTTATCCCTCGCAATTCTGCTATGGTCCACTCGATTGCTTGCTTGTTATTCTTGAGTACTTGCCGCAGTCATGCCTCTTGGAGATTGTCTAATCATGATGAAATGATCACAGGCAGTGTTTTGTTATCTCCCAAGAAAATATACTTCAAGTGCTCTGGTAGGGCTTTGAGTTCGAGCTCTGGTGCCTTGATTATAGATGATACGGCTTTCTCGTGTGATTCGGGAATTTTTATGAAATTCACATCTTCCTCTCTTGGTTTTGACTTAAGCGTGTGCAAGGCCGACATTATCTCTTGAACGTCGTCCTCCCAAGTTGTCTCAGTTAGAGGGTAACTCAAAAGCAACGAGTCCTCCCCCAAACATTGTGTGATCGCGGTCTCGAGCCCGTCTTGTTTGTGCATTTCTAGAAATTCCTGTGCTAGAGAGTCAAAACAATCAAGTGCAAAAATGGAGTTATCGCAGTCAGGAAATTTCATAGCATCAAAAATATTAAATTGACAAATGTGTCCGTCAAATTCCATTGTTAGAGTGCTTCGAGTAACGTGGATTTTTGTTTGAGCAGTGTTCAAAAACGGTCGCCCCAGTAAGATAGGTGGCGATTTTGATGCGTACTCATTCATGCTCAACACATAGAAGTCGGCGGGGAAAATCAACTCGTCCACCTTTATGAGGACATCTTCAATAACACCATTAGGGTAGGCAGTGCTTCGGTCGGCAAATTAGATCACTACCCCAGTTTTCTTTAATGGCCCAACCTTCAAACAATCAAAAATGGTGTGTGGCATAACATTTATTGACGCCCCCAAATCTAGCATCGCTCTCTCGACTCACATGTCTCCAATCGTGCATGGAATGAAAAACATGTCCGGGTTATTCCGCTTTTGTGGCAGGCTCTTTTGGAATACAGCCGACATGTTTGCTCCCATTAGGAATTTTTCATCTCCTTTCAACCTTCTCTTGTTGGTGCATAAGTCCTTGAGTAATTTGGCATAACGAAGAATTTTCTTGATCGCATCGGCAAGTGGAATAGTGATCTCCACTTTCTTGAAAACTGTAACGCCCCGATTTCACTTTAGTCGAAAAAAGGTTTTATGTTTTTAAATAATGAAATGGAGAAATCTTGGCGTCACAATAAATGTCTAATTTTCATGACTTTAACATAAAAGATTCACATATTTCAAAACGTTCAAAAATTCGCAGCGGAAATAATCATAATGTAAATAACAAAGTTTTCAACAGTGAATAACACGTAAAATAAGATTAAAACATAAATCCAACATCAACAGTTTTCATTCCCCTCCTCATTTCCCTTTCATTCGATATCTTCATTTGTACCTGAAAAACACGTCGTTGATTTGGGATGAGCTCAACGTACTCAATAGTTGTACCGACATATTTCAACTAAATCATAGAACTCAAAAATAGCACATTGAACCATATAATTCATAGAATAGCATGTTGGAAATACATGGACATTGACTGCAGCTAGAAACACGATAACAACTTGTACGGCTACCGGTTCTAATTCATGGTTTTAGAAGAACGTCGACTTTGACTGCGCAGCTAGAAATGCGATGACAACTTGTACGGCCACCGGTTCTAATTCATGATTTGTTTTAGAAATTACCTTGACTACAGCTAAAACGCGATAACAACTTTTATGGTTACCGGTTTTAATTCGTGGATAGCACATTGGGAAAGACCCTTGGCTATAAAATTCAATTTCTGAATTAAGTCGTACTCTAGATTACATGATACACATTGCACAATATTGAGAAGCAAAATTTAGCATAAAATAGGTCAGTGGTCCCTACCTCGTAAAAATGTCGTGGAAAGTCGAGTGATAAGCACGTAGTTGAAATCCTAAGTCCCCTTAATGCTCGTCACCTAATCAATTAGAAAATATATTTTTAATTAGTATTTTTCATTTTTTTTTAAAAAAAAAAAATAATAATAATAATAACAATAATAATGTTAATAATAATAATATAATAGTAATAATAATAATGTTAATAATAATAATCTAATAGCAATAATAATTTAGAAGGACTSGAGTGCAGTTTTAAATTATGTTTTGGGGCTGGATAGTGGTTAATGGAAATCTGGGGGCTCAATTGAAAAGGTGGCTAAAGTTGGGGGGTCAATCTGGGAACTTCTGGAAATTGGGCTGGATAAGAGGAGGATTTCAGCCCTRATCCTTCAAATTTCTCCTCTCCCGTCTCTTTCTCCCCCAAAGCAAAACTCGGCCAGCCCCTTTCTTCCTCCCGTCGTCAATCGTCGCCGGCAGTAGAGCAGGCGGAAACCGGCGACGGCGCAGCACCCTCTCTCGTCTCTTCCCCCTTTCTCCCCCAAAGCAATTCGGCCAGAGTCTCTTCCCCTTCCTCGGCCAACGGCGACAGCAGCACGGACGGCGTCGGGCGATGCTTGGCTGCAACCGGCAAGGGCGGACGATGTTTGGCTGCGACCGGCGAGGGCGGGCGACGGAGAAATGGGCGGTTGTGTCCCCGTTCCGCTCTGTTCGTAAGGTGGGCCGACGGTGGCCAACGGCGCTCGTACGTGACTGGGGTGACCAAGAATGACTGCCGGTTGACCAATTCGCGGGCGGCCAGAGATCGGCGACGAAAAAAAATGGATTTCGGGCCTTGACTCCGGGGTGACTGAAAAATTGGTGGCCGATTGGTCTGCGGTTGATTCGGGCGGTGGTGGTGTGGAGATTGTTGGCCGCTGGTTGTGGTTGGTGGTGGTGATCCGTATGGTTCGGCGTGGGATGGTTCGACGTGGTGGATGATCGGGCTGTGGTGTCGATGGTCGTTGTACGGCAGTGGTCGTGAAGGCCCAGTGGCAGTGGTATGGTTCGGGTCTCGATCCGGTGGTTGGCGATGGCACGTCGGCGAGACGACGAGCGGCGTACAGGTTTACGGGCATGGGTTTGGTGATGGTGGTTTGGCCGGGTCTCGACGACTGGTGGTTGTTGAATTTTGGTTGTTCGGGCCGGCAGTCGGGGGTTTCAGGGCCGCTGCTAATCCGGGTTTTGGGTTGACGTGGGTTTCGGGTCGTCGTTGACTCGGCTACGTGGGGTTTGTGGGTGGAATCGGCAGGCGTGATGTTGGTTGGTTGTGCGGGTTTGGACAGGGGTCCGGTTTTGAGTTTCAGTCGAGAATTTGTTTGGTGTTGGGGTTGGAATCGATAGTGGTGGTAGGGATGATGGTTTTGGTTTGTTCTTTGAAAACAAGTAAAAACTTAGAAAACAGATTTAGGCTTTGTTACCTGTGCTTGCGGCTGTACGAGCAGGATTGTAAGGTTGAAGGTGACGATTGAAACGGCTGAAGGAAAAGAATAAGACTTTGCTTATAAACCAAAGATGGGTTTAATTTAGGAAGGTTAGGGTAGGGTCTTGGTGGGCTAGGCTAGCAATTGGGTTTCGATTGGGCTCGTTTTCATGTCCAAAATAAAAACGATCCACTAGACGACTTAAGTTTAAAACTAAAATAATTCCGTGAACGACCCAATAGTATTTTAAATTATATAAAAAAATAATAATAATAATAATATGATATAAATAAATTATAATAATTTTAGTAATCGAGAATATTTCATAGACGACTCAATAGTAATTTAAATAAATAATTACATTACTAAATAATTATAATATTTTCTTAGAAATTGATAATATAATTTTATTTGAAATTGAACTATAAATTCACTTAATTAGAGTTCTTAGATTATTTAAAACTAAAATCTATTAATTTGATTATAATAAGATTTTAAAATAATTTTAGATAATTTATATAGAATACAACTATAATATAATAGTCTTTAAAATTGAGGTATAATATATTAAACAATCGCACTAGAAATTTTTATTATATAGAGTTTCTTAAATCAATTAGAACTAAAGTATAAAATAATTTATAGTGACGAGTTTGGGACTAAGATTATTTTTAAATGCATGATTGTAATTAAATAAAATATATATATATATATATATATATAATAATTTTATAAAATTTTATATTTATATTATATTATAATGCATTGGATGTATGGATGTTACCAACCTACCCCCCTTAGAAAAAATTTTGTCCTCAAAATTCCGCACTTTCTCCTTCATCTTGCTTATGAAAACATCTCGAGTTTGAGTTTCCTTGATCCTTTCTCTCAAAGTTGGTTGCACCACTAAGGATGCTAAGATCCCCTTCGTGTTCTTTGGAGGTATCACCATTTCGATCTTCATCTTGGCGAACTCCTCAACCAACTTATCTTGTTCGGACAGTAAACTCATCAGTCCTCCTTTACGACTCAACGCATCGGCTACCACATTTGCCTTCCCTGGATGGTAGCTAATGGTACAGTCATAGTCCTTAACCAATTCCAACCATCTTCTTTGACGCATATTCAACTCCTTCTGAGTGAACAAATACTTCAAGCTCTTATGGTCGGTGAAAATCTCACACTTGCCTCCATACAAGTAGTGTCTCCAGATCTTCAAAGCATGAACTACGGCTGCGAGTTCCAAATCGTGCGTAGGGTAGTTTGTCTCATGGGTTTTGAGTTGTCGTGACGCATAAGCCACTACTTTCCCATGTTGCATCAGGACGCAACCCAAACCTTGTTTCGACGCATCGCTATAAATAACGAAGTCCTTCGTTGGGTCGGGAATTGTCAAGACGGGTGCGGAAGTGAGCCTTCTCTTCAGCTCTTGGAAACTCTCCTCGCACTTCGTGCTCCAAACAAACTTCTCCCCTTTCCTCGTAAGTCGAGTCATCGGCACAGCTATCTTAGAAAATCCTTCGATAAATCTTCGATAGTAGCCTGCTAGACCCAGAAAACTGCGAACTTCACTCGCATTCGTGGGGGTGGCCCATCCATTTACAGCTTCAACCTTAGATGGATCCACTTCTATCCCTTGAGCAGTGACGATGTGACCAAGGAACACAACTCAGTCCATCCAAAACTCAAACTTACTTAATTTTCCATACAACTTCTCCTTGCGAAGTGTTCCCAACACTATTTGTAAGTGTTCTTCGTGCTCTTCTTGATTCTTCGAAAAGATCAAGATGTAGTCGATGAAGACTATGACGAACTTATCCAAGTAGGGGTGGAAACCCCTATTCATCAAATCCATGAATACTGCTGGTGCATTGCTTAGCCTGAAAGGCATCACAACAAACTCATAGTGTCCATATCTCGTTCTAAAAGCAGTCTTCGGAATGTCACTCTCTTTGATCTTCAACTGATGATACCCCGACCTTAAATCGATTTTAGAGAAGACACTTGCTCCTTTTAATTGATCGAATAAGTCTTCAATACGAGGTAACGGGTACTTGTTCTTTATTGTGAGTCGATTAAGTTCTCTATAATCGATACACATTCTCATCGACCCATCTTTCTTCTTAACAAAGAGGACCGGTGCTCCCCACGGTGAAACACTCGGTCGGACAAAACCTAAATCCAGTAACTATTGGATTTGTGCCTTTAGCTCTTGAAGTTCCTTCGGTGTCATCCTGTAAGGTGCCTTTGAGATAGGCGCTGCCCCTGGTGTCAAATCAATTGTGAACTCGACTTGACGACTGGGCGGTAATCCTGGTAACTCTTTCGGAAAGACGTCCTTAAAATCTCGGAATATGGGCACTTCGTGCGGTGTCACCTCGACCGCTGGATTGCTCACTAAGTTCACCAGGAAACCTTGACATCTCTCTTTCTTCAACAGCTTCATGGCCTTCATTGCCGTTATCACTTGTGGCACCATCTTGGTCTTGGCTCCATAGAACTTGATCTCTCCACCTTCTGGGAGTTTGAAAGTTATTTCTCTTTCGCGACATTGTATCTTCGCTTGATACTTCGTGAGCCAGTTCATTCCTAATATCAAGTCGAAATCCTTCATTTCGATCACATACAAGTCCGCTTCGAGATTCTTTCCTCCTACATYGATCTTCACTCCCTTATCCATCAAGTTCGTAACCATTACGTCTCTGGATGGTAAACCATCTTCTAAGGCTTACTCTACTCTAGTGCTCTTAACTTCAGTTAAATCACGAAATTTCTTCGACACAAAAGAGTGCRAAGCACCCGTATCAAAAAGCACAAAAGCAGGAATTCCTGAGATGATTAACATACCTGTTATAACTCCAGRATTCTCTTCAGCCTCATTGCGTGCCATGGCATACATTCGAGCATTTCCTCCATTGGTTGGTCCTGGCCTTGGCCCTCCACTGCCTTGTTGCCTTTGACCATACACAGGACAGAACTGCGTTGCATGCCCACTCTGACGGCAGTGGTAGCACTTTCCTTGCCCTAGAAGGCACTCACCAAAATGTCTCTTACCGCAATTTTGGCACATGGGCTTGTTGTCCATCCCCTGTTGTCTGTTCACGTCACCAGTCTTCTATTGCTTGGATTGGTTGGAACTTCCTCCTACCCACTTCCTCTTGTCCACCAAAGTTGTGGGTTTAGGTTTCACCTCATCCATTCCAAGACTTGACTCCACGTCCTGCGCTCTTTTAACCATCTCCGAGTAAGGAAGGTCGCCTTGCGCTGATAAGATACCCGCTAGTTGAGCCCTCAAACCTCTTTTGAACCTCAACGATTTCTTCAAATCGGTGTCCACCAGGTGTGTAGCGAAACGGCTCAACTGGTTAAACCTCCTCTCGTACTCAGTGACCGTCAAGTTTCTTTGTTTGAGATTCAGGAACTCGGTCTCCTTCTGATCGCGGTACGAGCGCGGGAAAAACTTCTCCATAACCACCGTCTTGAACTTGTTCCAAGTGAAGGCGTCTCGCTCCGCCTCTGAACAGGTTCTCCAATACCTTCCCACCAGTGGTCAGCATCTTCAGTTAGCTGAAAAGTGGCACACGTGATCTTCTGCACGTCGTTGCACGCTATCATGCGAAAGATTCTTTCGAGTGACCGGAACCACTCCTCCACTGCATCAGGTCCATCTCTCCCATTGAAAGTTGGTGGTCGGTACTGACGGAACTGATCCACTGCTCTCGAGTTGTTGCCTCCATTCCCCAAACCGTTATCTTGAAGGCGTTGGAAGAAGTTGGTGAAAACCGTATCCATAGCCTCAACGGTCGTTTGGTCGAAGTGGGGTGGGTTTTCTTCATTAACCCTATTCCCTCTTCTTCTTCCCTTTTGGAAACCTCTTCACGGTTTTCCTTGGGAGTTTCTTCTTTGGCCTAGTGCCACAAACAATGTTTTGGTCAACAAAATAACCTCATCGTGTCGACTTCCGAAAAAACATAAATAATTAAATCCTCCATGCCTTAGAGTGTCATCATACCATTAGCATCAACAACCATTCCCAATACAAAGCAATCACATCTATAGTATAAACATCCATACCAAATACAATGCAGTTATGAATTAACATGGAATTTAAATAAATGATTAAACAATTTTAATGAACTTTGGTACCTTGAGAATATCGACGAATGTTCAACGAGGAGGTTCCATTAGCACACTAAAAGGGTTATTATTTAAGTAACCCAAATATTTATTTTATAAACTTTTTGATTTTCAAAAACGAAATGAGTCTACAGAACCAATCAAAACCTTGGCTCCGATACCACCTTTGTAACGCCCCGATTTCACTTTAGTCGAAAAAAGGTTTTATGTTTTTAAATAATGAAATGGAGAAATCTTGGCGTCACAATAAATGTCTAATTTTCACGACTTTAACATAAAAGATTCACATATTTCAAAACGTTCCAAAATTTGCAGCGGAAATAATCATAATGTAAATAACCAAGTTTTCAATAGTGAATAACACGTAAAATAAGATTAAAACATAAATCCAACATCAAAAGTTTTCATTCCCCTCCTCGTTTCCCTTTCATTCGATATCTTCATTTGTACCTGAAAAACACGTCGTTGATTTGGGATGAGCTCAACGTACTCAATAGTTGTACCGACATATTTCAACTAAATCATAGAACTCAAAAATAGCACATTGAACCATATAATTCATAGAATAGCATGTTGGAAATACATGGACATTGACTGCAGCTAGAAACACGATAACAACTTGTACGGCTACCGGTTCTAATTCATGGTTTTAGAAGAACGTCGACTTTGACTGCGCAGCTAGAAATGCGATGACAACTTGTACGGCCACCGGTTCTAATTCATGATTTGTTTTAGAAATTACCTTGACTACAGCTAAAACGCGATAACAACTTTTATGGTTACCGGTTTTAATTCGTGGATAGCACATTGGGAAAGACCCTTGGCTATAAAATTCAATTTCTGAATTAAGTCGTACTCTAGATTACATGATACACATTGCACAATATTGAGAAGCAAAATTTAGCATAAAATAGGTCAGTGGTCCCTACCTCGTAAAAATGTCGTGGAAAGTCGAGTGATAAGCACGTAGTTGAAATCCTAAGTCCCCTTAATGCTCGTCACCTAATCAATTAGAAAATATATTTTTAATTAGTATTTTTCATTTTTTTTTAAAAAAAAAAAATAATAATAATAATAACAATAATAATGTTAATAATAATAATATAATAGTAATAATAATAATGTTAATAATAATAATCTAATAGCAATAATAATTTAGAAGGACTGGAGTGCAGTTTTAAATTATGTTTTGGGGCTGGATAGTGGTTAATGGAAATCTGGGGGCTCAATTGAAAAGGTGGCTAAAGTTGGGGGGTCAATCTGGGAACTTCTGGAAATTTGGGCTGGATAAGAGGAGGATTTCAGCCCTGATCCTTCAAATTTCTCCTCTCCCGTCTCTTTCTCCCCCAAAGCAAAACTCGGCCAGCCCTTTCTTCCTCCCGTCGTCAATCGTCGCCGGCAGTAGAGCAGGCGGAAACCGGCGACGGCGCAGCACCCTCTCCCGTCTCTTCCCCCTTTCTCCCCCAAAG
>BMAC01000437.1:385406-407627 GCA_014905375.1 Phtheirospermum japonicum | reverse complement strand
AATTTTGGTTGTTCGGGCCGGCAGTCGGGGGTTTCAGGGCCGCTGCTAATCCGGGTTTTGGGTTGACGTGGGTTTCGGGTCGTCGTTGACTCGGCTACGTGGGGTTTGTGGGTGGAATCGGCAGGCGTGATGTTGGTTGGTTGTGCGGGTTTGGACAGGGGTCCGGTTTTGAGTTTCAGTCGAGAATTTGTTTGGTGTTGGGGTTGGAATCGATAGTGGTGGTAGGGATGATGGTTTTGGTTTGTTCTTTGAAAACAAGTAAAAACTTAGAAAACAAGATTTAGGCTTTGTTACCTGTGCTTGCGGCTGTACGAGCAGGATTGTAAGGTTGAAGGTGACGATTGAAACGGCTGAAGGAAAAGAATAAGACTTTGCTTATAAACCAAAGATGGGTTTAATTTAGGAAGGTTAGGGTAGGGTCTTGGTGGGCTAGGCTAGCAATTGGGTTTCGATTGGGCTCGTTTTCATGTCCAAAATAAAAACGATCCACTAGACGACTTAAGTTTAAAACTAAAATAATTCCGTGAACGACCCAATAGTATTTTAAATTATATAAAAAAAAATAATAATAATTATGATATAAATAAATTATAATAATTTTAGTAATCGAGAATATTTCATAGACGACTCAATAGTAATTTAAATAAATAATTACATTACTAAATAATTATAATATTTTCTTAGAAATTGATAATATAATTTTATTTGAAATTGAACTATAAATTCACTTAATTAGAGTTCTTAGATTATTTAAAACTAAAATCTATTAATTTGATTATAATAAGATTTTAAAATAATTTTAGATAATTTATATAGAATACAACTATAATATAATAGTCTTTAAAATTGAGGTATAATATATTAAACAATCGCACTAGAAATTTTTATTATATAGAGTTTCTTAAATCAATTAGAACTAAAGTATAAAATAATTTATAGTGACGAGTTTGGGACTAAGATTATTTTTAAATGCATGATTGTAATTAAATAAAAAAATATATATATATGCATTGGATGTATGGATGTTACAAAAACATCTCGTATTTGCCTTTCCGTGTCTTCCTTAGCTTGGCGCTTGATTCTTGATTGAAATGGAAGTGGCTCGGTCCTAGGAGAAGAAACAATGGGGTTATTAAAATTATTAGAAGGTTTAGGATTACCTTCGTCAGCATGTTTTGGCTCCGTGTTTTCTTCCTCCATTTTGTCTTCATTTTTCGGCTCTGGCATTGGATTGGCCGGTCCTTCCACTTTTTTGCCACTTCGTGTCGTAATAGCGCTCACATTTTTCGGATTTACCTCAGTTTGAGGGGGTAATCGGCCACTGCCTCGTGCTTCTAGTTTGAATATATGTTCCGCCATTTGACTCATTTGGGTCTCCAGGCCTTTTACGCTTGTCGCCAATGATCTCACTATTTCATCCAACTGTGGGGATGCATTCTCTTTCCGCTGTTGGTTGCTGTATTGATTTGAGAAATTTTGCCCCCTTTGTTGAGCTTGAGGAGGCCCTTGATCTTGACTTCCTTGATGATCCTTCCATCTAAAACCGGGGTGATCGCCCCATCTTGGGTTGAAGGTGTGGGGGTATGTCTCGTACTTTCTCCCTTGTCCATTTCCGGTGCCTAAAGCGTTCACATGTGCCTCGAGTACGGTGTAAAAATGTGGGCAGTCATCAGTAACATGCTCCAATGTTTCGCATAAGCCGCATGGTCGAACCTTTGGGGCTCCTCCCGCACTCATCATGGCCTTTAACTCACTTAATTGGGTTTGCAGTGAATCAATACCCAACTCGTTCACCGATTTAATTGAAGGATCACGACTGCCGAATTGCTGAGAATTGACTGCCATGTTCGATATTAGTTCCTTTGCTGTCGTCGGTGTCTTGTCCATCAAGCTGCCTCCACTAGCAGCATCAATCATGTTTCGATCGGTGAGACACAGTCCCTCATAGAAGTATTGAATTAGTAGTTATTCGCCCATTTGGTGTTGAGGGCAACTTGCGATGAGTCTTCTGAATCTCTCTCAGTACTCATGCAATGTTTCTCCTTGTGTCCGCCTAGCCACACAAATATCCTTTCGAAGATTTACCACTCGTGATGCGGGAAAATACCTCTGCAAAAAGGTTCGCTCCAACATCGCCCACGTAGTGATGGATCCCGAAGGTAAGTAGTAAAGCCAATCCTTGGCTACGTCTTTCAATGAAAAGGGGAATGCCCTTAGCTTGATTTGTTCGTCCGTGACTCCGGCGGGTTTCATGCTTGTGCAGATGACATGAAATTCCTTCAAGTGTTTGTGAGGATCCTTGCTAGTGAGTCCATGGAATAAACGTAGGTGATGGATTAGTGCGGATCGTAGATCGAATGTAACATCGTTCACCATTGGAAAAGTGATGCACAATGGTTGTTGTGGGAGATCGGGATTTGCCAACTCCTTCAGCGTTCGTTCCGCTTGACCAGACATCGTCTCGTTTTCTCGTTCTTCGCTCTCGCTTGAAGAATCCTCGGATAAGTAGTTGGGTAATGCCTGCTCCGAGTTCGAATCCTCCTTCTTCTTCTTCTTCAACTCACGACCTCTTTTGTTGATTTCCGGATAGTAATGCAAATCTTTCTTCCCGGATGATCTCAAGTTCATTCACCTGAGAAAACACTCAACAAGAGTTTAATTTTTTCCAAAACAAAAATAGTAAATAATAAATATAGATATAAACTACTAAAATACTAAAAATCACAAATTAACGCGTCACTCCCCGGCAACGGCGCAAAAATTTGACCGCCCGTCGTTAAGCGTCAAATTAAATATTTATTTTCCTCAGCTTTTCTCCACTAACTAGTAGAAGTGATAAGGGTCGAACCCACGAGGAGTGTGGTTAGATTGTGATGATCCGTATTTTATTTAAGCAAATAATTGGGGTAGGGATTTTGAAAATTAACTAATGAATTAAATAATTCAAAACGAGCAAGAGAATGATTAATGAAAAATTCAATAATAATAAAGGTCTAGTTCTAGTTCAGTTCCTACCCTCGATTCACTCATTTAACCAATCACAATATCATAATCCATTCATCACATGCGACTAAAAACCCTAAGTAGCAATAAGCTCTGCTACTCGAATTTGCCCTTACCATTTACTCAATTAAAATAAGCTCTTTAATTGATTCTAATTATCGAATAACCTAAAATAAGCTCTCTAGGTTCAACCCAACAATAGCATTATTAATCAGGTAAATAGATTAATCTAAGCAATAAACACATAAGATCGGTTCATTCAACCTATGTTGTGTTATCCCTAACGATGCGTAATCGTTAGTTGCTTCAGAGAAATAGAAATTACGATAATTAAATGGGAAGCAATACTATTTCTAGCAATAGATAACCAATCCGTAATCTATGTGATCAATCCAAATTAAGAATCAAGAAATCATGAATTAAGAATAGAACAACACAAACAATCGCATATGAAGAACAGAAGATAATATTGCATAAATCAATTAAACATAGTTTCACGAGAGTTTCAACATCCCTAGAACTAGATAATAGAATTACTCACTCATGGAGTTAATAAAATAAAAGAAAAGGTTCWGATGAACAAACATAATCCTTGATAAAATAGGAGAAACAATGTGTAGAACTTGAATCTAGCCGTCTTGAAGCTTTAATCTTCAAGTTCCCTTGCGTATGGATAATTTGGGATGAATTGGGACCTCTATGGAACTCCTTGGAACCCTAGGGTATGTTATATGTGTGCAAAGTTATCTTTTGGACGGGATTAGGTCGAGTTAATATAGGAMTCTTCTTTCTTTCCGCGCAAGTTTTCTTCCAAAAATATTTCGGCCGAGTCGACATCGACTGACGCGTGCCAGCCCTAGGCGTCGACGCGCGTCATCCGCCCGCGTCGACCTGCATGGGCGTCGACCGACGCTCTTCCAATCGACGCTTCAGAGGCTTTTCGTCGACCGACGGGCCTTCAATCGATGCTACAGAGAGTGACCGTCGACATGGCGTCGACCTAGCATCGACTGACGCGCGCATAGACAATGCAGTAAGGGTGAATTTCCGCATATCGCGTCGACCGACGCGAACCATCTTTGGCATCGACGCGAGCCATCGACGCTTCCTCCTGATTTTCTAGGTTCCTCTCGTAGATTTGCCGATTCTCGTATTTCTACTTCCTTGTGAGATATCCTTCGATTAATACAGCACCAAATACTGCAAAATAGAGAAGAAATATACGATTGGTGCTCGACTACTCATAATAACAAATATGCAAGAAATAAACATATATGAGAACATTAAGTATATAAAAACATAGGAATTGGACCATCAATTATCGTACAATTTCTCACTTATCACCAGGACTGGCTAAACTTGAAAACCCTAACTCGCTTGATTTGATTGAACAGATAAACAAGAATCACCTGAAATTTTTGGAGAAAATACTCCTGCATTTATCATAAAATTCTTGCAATACAACGGAAATCGCACACGCCTTCTACGAAGAATGGTAAAATTGATTACAACTGCATGAAATGAAAAGAAAAACAAAAATTCGAAAAAGCATATAAGCATTCATCCATGAGAGGGAGAGGCCCTCCGATCAGAGGCCAGAACACGACAGACGCGCCACAACTCACGTTCAGTTTCATGGTAGCGCTGTTGGTACTTATCGGCTTGCTCATATATGGCATGAGATTCGCCAGCAGGGATGGTTAACCGGTTCACCGACTCCATCAAGTCGGCCTTCTCCTCTTGCAGCTGGCGATTGACGCAGCTCGGCCCACTCTCGCTTATAGTGGCGCTTTTTATGTCTCTTCCTCTCCAAGTGTCGATACAGATAGCTGATTTTCTCCCGAAGCAAAAACAGTTTATCGGAAAGCGTGAAATTTTTGATGAAAAGAGAAAGATTCTTTCATTTCACAGAGTTAAGCGCTTCGAGTAAGGAAGAAGAAGCCATTGAAGAAATTAAAGGATTAAAAATCATAAGTGCATGTTATATAAAGTAAAAGAGGCACGTGCCAAGGAATAAAAAGTACTAGGGTTTCCGAAAAAATGGGAAACCCTAGAATCCCAAGAGTCATTACACGACAAGAAATATTCATTATCATTAAAAGATTGTTCAAGTGTAAAAGTCCTGAAAAAATAAAGACAGACCAGCCACACAGGCAAACAACAGGTCTGACCACAGAAAATAAAAGGAGCTATCCTAAATCCCAACATCCGACTCCTCAGCATGTTTCTCCACCACATCCTCTACTAAGGAACCTGGTGAAGCTCCACCTGGAAGCTCACCCAGACCTGCGAAAGTTGGGGAGGGAGAAGAGGCAGTGAGAGCTAAGGTAAGAGCCTGGTCTGGTTGAGGCTGCTCTGCTGCAGGAGAGTGGAAAAGAGTGAGGACATGCTCAACAAACTCAGCTGCTCCGCTGGTATGCAGCGCTCTCGCTCCTGAGCAAAGGTGAAAGAAGTGGGCTCGAGGGGAGTCTCCAGAGGCAGCTCTCGATCGAAAGGAACCCCAGGATGCTCTGAAGCCCACTGGGCTTGCTTGTCTAGGTCAAAGTAATAGTAGCCCATGACCTCTAGCACAAGTAGTGAATAAAGCTCCTTGGACCCCAGGAACGCTTGCCGGGCCTCCTCCCTAGCGAGCTGGACCAACCTCAAACCCTTTTTAGAGTTTAAGAATTCGGTCTCCCACCCTTCTCTGGATTTCGCCAGGGCCTCGTCAGTTAAGCTCCTTGCTTCCGCCAGTGCCTCATCCCGCGCTTCAGAATGGGCCATATCCACCACCTTTGCTTGGGCCTTCTTCAACTCGACTAACTCATCCTTTAGCCCTTTCAGCTCACCCCTCTGCTTTTTCAGCTCAACTCCCCTTTCTTTCGCCAGATCATGAAAATGCCGTTCCTTTTCACGCAGCTCCTTGTTCTCCTTAATGGAGTCAAACTGTATCATAGATCTAGTGACCCGAGTGGCCAAGATGGCCCTCTTGGAAAGAGCCAGATTATAACGATAAAAGGGGTTAATACTTAGGCAAATGATATAAACAGAAAAAGAATAAGAAGGAAGAATTTACCTGAGCCTCGTCCTGGCACCATGACTCCAAAAGCTCACTGTCACTCATCTTCTCCGGGACCTACTGGTCCGCAGATAAACATTGCCCGCACATATACCGGAGAGCCACATCCCCTAGGAAATTCAAGACCGTATTAATGGAGGGGGTGGCACTGCGTGTGATCAGAGCCTGGGCTGTTGGGGCATGACTGTCCTGAGTTGTGCGGGGCCTCTTAGACAGAGGAGTCTCATCCTCCTTGGACTCAGAGGTAGGGCTCCTTGCCTCTGTAGGGCGAGGAGGCAGCCGTGGAGGGATGGAGCTCGGCATTCGGAAGGGAAGGGAGCTCTGGTTTTGGAAGAGGAGGCAGAGCCCACTTCCTGAGCTCTCGGCTCTGGGGCAGCTTTTGTCCCTTGTTTGCGGGCTGCAATCATCTGGTGCATCATCCTTGCTAAAAAAAATATATGATAAGAAACTTATGGAGAATAAAGTATCAAGGGCAGACCAGGATAAAAAGGGATTTTACCAATCTCCTGGGTCAAAGGTCTTGTTTCCTCTCGCTCATTGAAAAGTCTAAAACACGAGGTAAGAGGAGATCAGTTACGTGAAGAGGATTCTCGTTAAGGGTGGAAATGATTTTTTGCAAATGATGAGACCTGTCTGCAGCGGATAGATGATTGTATGAAGGAAGCTTCTCAATGGGTTTATGATCAAAGCCCCAATCACCATCACAGTAGACAAAAAAGAGTTTCTTTCTCCAAGACTTATTGGAGGAAGGGAGCTCGTGCAAGAAGTGAACGCCAGGTCTGGCACTAAGATAGAAGAAGCCAGGGTTGGAGCTCTTAGCCTGGTAGAGCTGGTAGAAGGTCTGAGCTGTGGGATTCAGACCAGCATACAGCATGGCCAGATTGTAACACACTATGATCCTAAAGGAATTGGTGGTAAGTTGAAAAACAGGTATTTTATACATGGCGGGGATTTCTAACATCGAAGGGTTTACAGGAAGACGCAAACCCGCCTGGAACTGGTCGGCGTAAAAGGTCAGGCATCCTTCTGGCACTTGGCACGCTAGAATGCCCGCCGGAGGACTGAAAGGGTCAAATTGTTCAGGAATTTTATATTTATAGAGAATTTCTTCAAAGGTTCTATCGCTAAGGATGGAGGTAACCTTGGGATGATCGGGGACCAGCGGGGGATATTCTAAGGACGATGAGGAAGAATTGGCGGCCGCCGAGAGAGAAGACGGTGAGGACGGGGAAAGTAACGTCGTGGGAGAAAAATAAGTAGGAGGAGGAGCGTCAGGAGGAGACGGAAAAGTACCTGGTATTTAAAGGTGATCGGAAAAGCTGGGAAGCCTGAATTAGCTGGGTTGCTAGAGAGAGAAAGAGAAGATCGAGAGTATTTTTCCCAAAATGAAAACACGAAAAGTGATAGAGAGAGAGTGCAGCGGGAATATAAGGTAAAGAGATAATCTTAAAAAATGAAAATCGAGGAAAAAATGGGATTTGATGGGATCCTCGCATTTAATGCGGTGCAGATGAACAGTACCCTAGATGGTGAGCTAGAACGCCAACTATCCTAGGGTAGGTCATGCGCCGCTAACTTGAAAGTACAGTACTTGAAAAGGTGTGCAGGTATGGTAACCGTTTCGGGATGTGGGCCGACACCACTAATGCCAATGAGTAGGCCTGGTCACCAGGTGGATTTTTAGGGATTCATGCGAGTACGAGAAACCAAAAAAGGACATGTGGGACCTCATTTATTTCAAACGGCCCTGGAATTCTACAACTCTACCCCAACCATTTCGGAGGGAGGAGTTGATATGGCATTAGTAGCCATATCTGGATTGGGGTAGATCTGAGGTGAGGGAAAGACGAGAGGCTGGACCAGACCAGTCCTTAAGAAAGACTGACCTGGCCTTTTCAGGACTGATCAGAGGTATGTGGAGAAAAGATCACCACGGCTCGGGAATTGTCCTGACCTTGTGGAGATTCTCTATGAAATAATCATTAAAGAGTAGAATCGAGGTGGGTCTGACACCCGAACTTACGATAGAGAGGGAGAGAAGGATCAGGGAAGACATGGTACATTGACCTCCTCAGAGGGAACAAGTGGAACCACTTGTTAGAATCGGTTGCTTAACGGCCCTTGATTCGCGGCCTTTGTTTCCAAGATCCCAGAAGGGATCCCCACCAAGGAATACTATAAATATCTCACCCTCAAGTCTGAGAGAGGTATATTATTTTCTGGTGCATTCCTTGTCTTGTTCACCGAAACACTCTATACGCTTATCTAACTTAAGCATCGGAGGGGTTTCCACCGGAAAACCTTCGGTGGTCCTTTTCTAACGTGTTTTTGTGTGCAGGTCGGGGAAAAGCGTAGGTTTTAGGCGTTGTCATATTTTATGGGTGAAATAAACGTGTCATTGATGAGCCATCGACACGCCATCGACGGAGCCATTTTCGAGCATCGGTGGTCAGGCCAATTTTGGCCATTTTCAAAAAAAATGACTATTTTGCCCACACTTTTACCCTTAGAAATACAACCTCTTTTCTTATAATTCGAAGCTCTTGGATCCCTTGGGGTTTGATAGCCCAAAATTTCTCTTGTTTTCTTCATTTCTTTCTTTCACTTTCTAGTATCGAATCCTAAATAAATTAGCTTAGTTCTTAGAATCACAACGTAGTGATTAACATGAGTTTGTCCTTAATTTAGTTAGTATATATATTAGTTAGCTTTTTTTATTAATTTCGGTATAAGTTGGGTCGATTAAGCGTATTTTCGTATTTTTGTGTCTCCAACTTATTTACCGCGTTTTGATCACTATTGATACAATTGGGTGATTATTCTTTGTTTTTCCCCATATAGCTATGTAACCGGAGAAGCTCAGCACTTAAATAGATGAAGTTTGACGATCGAGAGATAAAATCGGGCTTTCTGGCAAAGAAGTAGCAAGTTTTAAGGGTTAACGGTCAGGTTAGCGATAACCATTACCGCTAAGCACTAGCGGTCACGATACCACTACCTTAACGGTGGCCGTAAGGGTAACCCTACGGCTAGCCCCACCATTAGGAGGAGTCAAGAGATTTTAGCGGCGAGATTAATGGTTGTCATACTGCTAGATCGACCGCTAAAATGATGGATAGAAACTTTCAGCAAGAGGTTAACAGTAGCATTAGCGGTAAACCTTACTTCTAAGCTTATCGTTAATGGGCCCAGAATCGTCTTTAATAGAAAAATTGTTCTCCAAGTCTTGGAAAAACTATATATACACCCTTATAATTCATCTTGATGGACAACACATATATTCCTAGGGTTCTAAATGCAAAGAGGACTCGTTTCCATTGCCTGTTACGTAGATAGAAGATCGAGATCTAGGATACAAGAATCGTAAGTTCCAAGCTTCGTTCTTTAGTTCATGATTCATTCTTCGGCCAAGATCTACCTCGTCTCTCCGGATTAGCTGGAGAATTTACTGCACTTCTTCGTTCGAATAAGTACTCTAAACTCTTGATCATTTTCAAGATTAGTTTTCATTAATTTATTATTTTAGATTATTGTTCTTATTTTTGGATCTTGAGTTATTTCATGTTTAATACTTTAGATTTCTTGAATAATTATATTCTTGAATTAACTGCAGACGAGGAAGAAGAGCTGATTCTGGTATTGCAAAAGTACAAGGAAGACATAGGATGGAGCATTAGCGACATCAAAGGTATTAGTCCCATTACGTGCATGCAAAGAATCGAGCTAGAACCCGACGCAAGGCCGGTGAGACATATGTAGCGAAGATTGATGTCATCACTCTATGAAGTGGTGAAGAAAGATATCTTGAAGTTGAAGGAGGAAGGGATTATTTACGCAATCTCCAACAGTAAATGGGTGATCCCAGTGGACGTGGTTCCAAAGAAAGCAGGCATCACCATAATCAAAAATTAAAAAAGCGACATAGTTCTAACGCGATTGAATACAGGGTGGTGCATGTGCATCGATTATAGGAAATTAAACGCAGCCACTTGAAAGGACCACATTCCCTTGCCGTTCATTGACCAACTTCTCGACAAACTTGTTGGGCATGAATTCTACTGCTTCTTGGATGGCCTTTTAGGCTACTATCAAGTCGTTATCGCTCCAGAGGATCAAAGTAAGACAATATTCACATGCCCCTTTGGCACATTTGCCTTTCGGAGATTGCCCTTCAGTTTGTGCAACGCCCCTGTGACTTTCCAAAGGTGCATGCTTTCAATTTTCTCATATTTTATCGATGAACTTCTCGAGGTATTCATGGACAACATTTCTATTTTTGGTTCGTCTTTTGAGAATTGTTTGTCAAATTTGTCTAGGGTGCTAGAATCCTGCATTGAGAAGAATCTTACATTGAGTTGGGAGAAATCCCATTTTATGGTTAAGAGTGGCACCGTTTTGGGTCATGTTGATTCTAAGAAGGGGTTGGAAGTTGATAAAGTGAAAATTTATGTAATTGAAACTCTTCCCTCCCCCCACTTGATGTGTAAGGTGTACGGAGTTTTCTTGGTCATGCGGGTTTTTATAGGTGATTTATAAAAGGTTTTTCAAAAATTAGTCACCCGCTGTGTAAACTATTAACTCTAGATACTCCTTTTGTTTTTGACAAAGCTTTCTTGGATGCATTTAATGAACTTAAAGAAAAACTTACATAAGCACCAATTGTTTTTCCCCCGACTGGACCTTACCATTCGAAATTATGTGCGATGCGTCCAATGAAGCTTTAGGGTCCGTTTTGGGTCAACGAGTGTATAAGTTACTTAGGGTTATTTATTATGAAAGTTATATGTTAAACGACACCCAACGTAATTTTACCACTACTAAAAAAGAACTGCTAGCTGTTGTGTTTTCATTAGATAAATTCAGATCTTATATTGTTGGAGCTAAAGTAATTGTACACACTGATCATGTTTCCTTGCGTCACTTATTTGCAAAAACTCAAAGTAAAATGTGCCTAATTCGTTGAATTTTATTATTAAAAGAATTTGAAGTAGAGATCAAGGATAGGCGTGGCTATGAAAATGTTGTAGCAGATCACTTGTCTAGAATGGTGACTGAGAATGATGTGAATGGGAATTTTATTATTGATGATTTATTCCCATACGAAAATGCTTTTGTTGTTGAGCATTTAATTACCACTTGGTACACTAACCATATATCCTACCAAGAGAGGAAGAGATTTTTACACAAGTGCAGGAGTTATTTTTTGGACGATCCATATGTTTTCAAATACTGCAAGGATGGACTGAGCAAAAGATACATCTCTAATGATGAGATGGGAAGTATCCTGCATTTTTGCCACGACCTTGGAGGTCATTTTGGATCTCAAAAGATCGCATTTAAAGTACTACAACTAGATTCTATTTTCCAAGTTTATTTGCTGACGCGTACAAGTACTGCAAGATGTGCGACAATGCCAATGAAATAGTAACATAGGTAAGCGAGACGAGATGCCACTAGTACCTAACCAAGTGGTGGAGACTTTTGATGTTTGGGGGATAGATTTTATGGGACCTTTTCCCCAAAAGTGGAGACTTCGAATATATACTTGTAGGAATCGATTAAGTATCCAAATGGGTGGAGGCGATTCACGCGCGCAAGACAAATGCTGAGATTTATCTTAAATTCTTATAAGAGAATATCTTCAGTAAATTTGGAATCCCAAAGACAATCATAAGTAATGGTGAGAGTCATTTCCGCAACCGAGCCTTTGAGAGGTTGATGAATAAATATGGAGTTTGGTAAAAGGTAGCTACCCCGTACTATCCCCAAACTTCTGGACAAGTAAAAACAAGCAATCGCCAACTGAAGGCCATCCTCGAGAAGACGGATGGACCAAGTCGAAAGGATTGGGCAGCGAAGCTTATTGATTCATTGTTGGCCTATCGAACAGCTTATAAAATAGTGCTTGTTATGAGCCCTTCCCGGCTCTTCTATGGAAAGGCATGTCATCTGCTGATCAGACTAGAGCATAGAGCGAGTTGGTCCATTCGCAAGCTGAATATGAACTATGATGAAGCTGGCGAATACAGGAAATTAAAGCTGACTCGGCTAAAAGAAATCAGGAACGAGGCATATGATGGCGCCTAGAAACAGAAAAAGATGATGAAGGAACGTCACGATCGTAAAATTGTTGATAAACAATTATAGGTTGGTACTCTACTCTATAATTCTCGATTAAAGTTGTTTGCTGGTAAGCTTAAGTCCAGATGGAGTGGGACATTTCTGATAAAAGAAATAAATAGATTTGGAGCGGTCACTCTGTGCGATGAGAAGAAGTATTCAACATTTCAAGTCAATGGACACAGAGTGAAGCTATATCATGATGGGATGACGACAATCCAAGATCGTGAGGTGGTGAAGGTAGTGGACCCACCTTTAGCTGAATATGGATTGCTAGAATTTGCATTGAGAAAGCGACGTTAAAAGATGAGCTTTTGGGGAGGTAACCCAAGCATTTGTATTATTTTTCTTTCTTTGTGATTTTCTTTTGAATTTTTTCGTTCTTTTTATTGCTGAATTTTTTTTTCAATTGTTGTGGTATGTTTAAGCGTTGTTGAAAAATTGAAAAATTTGACAATCTCGGAGACCTAACGGATAGTTAGCGGTGACCATTACCGCTAGCGACTTTTTCCAGGCGTTAACGACGAGAATCAACCGCTAAACTGGCCTATAGCTTTGAATAGAGGGGTTTAACAATGGACCTAGCGATAATTGTAACTATTAAGTCCATTGCTAACAAGCAAAAGAGAGCTTAATGGTCCACTTAAAGGTAGCACGGACCGTTACAGCTACTGCTAACTTTGAACTGAGATCTTAACATTTGACCTAGCGGGGTCAAATTTGCGATTTTTCAAGATCCTGGAGCAGCGAGTTTTTAGGGATTTATTCCTACAAGGTAAGTATTATTTTGGTAAATTTGGGGACAAATTTTGGCTGAGTTAAAGTCTAGATCTTTTACCTTTGGAGAGTTCTATGTTAACTAGGTAAGTTTTAATATATTCAACCTTAATTAGAGGATCTAGGACTCCTATTTTCAAAAGCCAATAATTCCTATATAACCACACACACCACCCCCCCCCCCCCCTAGGCACTCCATCATTTACGAGTCCCTCAAGCTCTTATAATTCACCACCTCCCAACTCCTATTTTAATCCTTTCTTTCGAAAATATAAAACGACGCCAGCAAATCGCTGCCCACCAAGAGCGGATGGATAAGAAGGGAGGAGCACATGGATACCATGAAGGAGCTACAAATTCCACTAGATGAGGCCAGAGAAAAGATTTAGGAACTGACGGCTCGGAACACCGACTTCCTTAGAAAAGAAGCATCGCTTTCGTTCGAAATTATCACTTTGGAGAAACAACTGGAAGAATGGAAAATCGAACTTGCTGAATCATCGAACCACACTGCCGAACTCCTGCTTGAGAATTACGAAATTCGAGGAGAGAAACACAACCTTCAAGACAGGATTGGTAAGTTAGAGTTTGAAATTCGCAATCATGAACTGAGTGACGCAACACACTTCTGGAACATAAAATATTGGAAGGAACATCTGGACGAAGATAAATCATGGATTGACGAGCTCGAGGATATAGTTTATGGAACTAACTAGATAGACCCCTATGATGTTTAAGTAGTTGCTTATTTAGTAATTTTAAATTTCTATTTTTGTTGTCAAAGAATCATAGGATTGTTATCATATTCTATCTGGGTTTTTAATTTTTGCAGTTTTCATGTTTATTTAATTTCGTTGTTTTATTCTCATGAGTATTATTCATAAATTATGTTCGTGCGATCGTGTGTTCTTAATTCTATTTTACGATCAAAAGTTTTTAATTTTTCTCGTGAGAGGTGCAGTTTTTACATACTTAACGGTAGCATAGCGGTAATCGTTACCGCTAAAGCTACAGTTACCCACAAATAGAGAACCCTAGCGGTCGAGTTAGCGATAACCCCAACCGCTAAGGTAACCACTAACGCGTAATAGGCCCGACCCATTGCTGGGTAATAAGGACAAAAATTGAAGGGTTTTCATTTATTTCTACTCTCCCAACCGCTATCCACCACAAGAAATCGCTAAACACAAATTCTCACTACTAAGGCCCCGACAATCGATTTTTCCACCGTCAATCGAAAATCACATCGCCGCACTCCGATGAATTTGAGCAGATTTCGGGATCTGATTCTGCAATTTGAACAAAATTGACTTCTCGGATATTGTGGTAACGGTAGCTTGACTTGAAACTCGATTGAACTATCTGGTTGGGATTTGCAGGTTTAGAATTACTTTGGATTGAATTGGTTGAGTTTTTGGTTGAAAGACGCTCGAGAAATTCTTTTGCACCCCAAGTGTTTGACAAGAAAGTTAACGGTACCAGTAGTGGTAACCGTTACCGCTAACTGTTAGCGGTCAGAGATAATGGTAAGGGCTACCGCTAACCCTTACCGCTAGGTGCTCTACCGGCACGATCTCGAGACATCTTTGAGTCTCCATTCGAGGTCGCATTCCGACCATTTCCAGACAAATTCCGGCCATTTACTACTCAACTCCAACACAATGTCTTCTTTATTAAACAAAAAACAAAAAAATATGGAGAGAAAACTCGGGGCAAACTTCAAGGTGTTCGACGATGAGGTCGATCTATACAAATCCTTGACGAAGCGGATAATCATTAATACGATGATCGTGGATATCGACTACTGGCTCACCCAAGCCGTGGGTAACGACCTGTTAGCTGAGAAATCCATGGGCTACGTCAAGAACCTAAACTGTATTCAATGGGCTCAGATTCGAGTCCCAACCTACAAAAATCTGATGCTCGAGTTTTACACGTCTTTCAAGATAATGGTCGACTAAACATTGACGTGTCGATTCAGATGGAAGGAGTAAAGTTTCACTGCTAACGCAATCGAGGCCTACTTCAACATTGACGACCGGATGATACTGAGGGAGAACGGCTATGCATATAACGAGAGCCGATTCTGGGAGGAGATTAAACTTCCGAAAATCAAAGGGAAGAGCCAGCAATACCCCCTCACCGTGGTACAAGATAACGCTCTTTACGCCGCCTACCATTTCTCTCACGCTGCTTACTTGGCAAGGAGGAGCCGACATTGGTGAATAAAGATGAGATGTATGCACTGTGGTGCATGACAAAAGGGAAACCAGTTCAAATCTATCCACTGATTATTCGAAGTTTGAAGAATGTTAAGAAAAAAAAGCGAGGAGTGGCATGTCCCAATGTCTCACGGAACCTTCATTATGAGCCTCACTGAGATGTGTGGATACTCACCAAGGAGAGATGACACTGAGCATTACTATCAGCCGTTATCATTGAAGTCGAGAATGGTTTGAGTTCCAGGGGAAAAGATACTAGTGACTAAGTTGTGGACATATGGCGAGAGGAACGAGGACGAGGATGAAGATGAGGAAGAGGATCGATAGGATACTGAGGAGGTTGATGGAGCAGACACTGGGCTTCATGCTGAGCCCGATTATAGATTGGAGGGCGGACCATCTCGTGTGGGGCAGCATGATTTCGACACCTTTTTCGCCGACTACGATGGATTCAAGGCGAATGTATACGACCGGATTTCTGGTGTCGAGTATGATGCCCACTCAGTGAGGGTGGATGCGCAATTCGCCTTTGAAGAGGCTCGTTCCGCGCATGATGAGGCCCGACTAGCTAGGGAGGAAGCTTGTAGGGCATGTGAGGTGAGTAAAGGAAATCGCGAGCTATTCACTACTTCGACGGCTAAATTTGCGCAATTCTAGATAGATATGATGAGATGTTGGCCACCTGCCTCGCCCCCTCCTGATTCGATGGATATCGGCCCGTATCATGGTCCCTACGATCACATGGGCCCGGGCCTTGAGCGACGTTTGGTTTGTTGGAGAAACATTTTATCTTTTATTTCTTTTTATTTTTCTTTTTATTATTTTTGAAAAGCTAAAAAAAATATCGAAAAGCCCAAAAATATTAGTTAGTTTTTTTATTTATTTTCTTCGTTTGTTTTTTATAGCTATTAGTCAGGACAATCAAATCACGTGAATCGGGACGATGATCAATCGCATGACCTCGACATAAAGCACCTCGAATTTTTAAGTCTTCAGGGACGTTTTCTCTTACTCCTTTCTTCTTTTTAATTTTTATATGTATTTGTGGCAATACGCAGATTGTCAAATTTTTAAGAGAGGGGGGAGGTCGAGTATGATTTTTAATTCTTAATTATGCAATATTAAATTCATTTGGTTTGTAATAACTAGTAATGGAACGTGATTAATCGTGATTGATTGCTATTTCTGCGCTTATTTATGTTTGTATGGTTTACCTGTCAAAGTTAACTATGTGTGATTTGAGGTTCTTGTATTTGAGCGTGTATAAGCGCATAAATTTTTTAAAATTATCATGTATATATTGTAAATGGTACTTGGATGCAAATGATTTCGCAAAACCTTAAACGGAGCGTCAATTTAAAACTTTTTCACGCAAAAAGCCTGTGAGTAGCCTGAGCGTTTATTATCTTTGCATGTACTTGAGTGAGTTCTTTTTTTAGATCTCTTTGAAATCATTGTGTAGTTAGCTTTGAACATGACGATTAGGCACAGGAAAAAACCCTTATTCCGGCTATGTCCATATTTTTTAGCCTCTATAAGTTCCGAATGAGCCCCTCATAGCCAAATATCCGTTTCATATAGCCATGAGTTAACTCCGATGTCATTGATAGCTTGGGGTGAGAGTTATTTATTTTTGTTTTTTATTTGAGTTTTGGAATTATGATCAGGGATTTATGAAAAAGATTGTAATATGTGTTAAAGATTGCCATCCTTTAAAAAAAAGTATGGTGAATCTTGTTGAGTGTGAAAGAAGAAGTGTATCATAAGCTTCTAAATTGTTTAAGTGGTTCATTTAGAAGTCAGTTTTGGGTTAAGAGTTGAGAAATAGCCTAAGAGTAAAGGCTACATTATGAGAGTCTAGTGAGGTTTCTTTTGAATGAGGGGAAACAATTAGCTTCGTGATTAGAATAGTTGGTGAGTTATTGATCACGATAGATTGTGAGTTAGCCACGCGACTTATATATTCCATACCCGTCCAAAGAGCCTACATTACAACCCAAAAAGACCTTTCTGATTCTTTATTAGTTACACAGTTAAACGCGATGGAGAGATCTTTGGTTTTTAGTTCTTGTTTATTGTGCTTGTATTTTGATGATTTAAGCGTAAACACGTCCCTATAAAAGATTCTTGAGTGCTTTGAGTGTACACATATATATTTCCCTTTGAGAAGAAGCATGATTTTGTTTTTGGAGCGATAATGTAATAAGGGTGGAGTGTTTGAGGTTGCATTGCAATAATCTATATTTTCAAAATTATCTATGTAGAACGACATGACTCTTTGCTTGAGCTGATGTTCATACTTGTTATTCTTTGAAACTATCATTTGTTCGAGGATGATCAAAACCAATAAAGCATGGGGTAGTTGATTAACATGAATTTGTCCTTATTTTAGTTAGTATTTTAGTTAGCTTTTGTTATTAATTTCGGTATAAATTGGATCAATTAAGTGTATTTTCGTATTTTTATATCTCCATCTTATTTTACCGCATTTTGATCAATTGATGCAATTGGGTGATTATTCTTTGTTGAGAAAAATCTTTTTTACCTCCTGAACTATAGTCATTTTGACACTTTGCCTCCTAAACTTTTTTTTCGTGCAAATTACCTCCTAAACTATACGGATTTTGCACTTAACCTCTTGAACTCTCATTTTTTGTTGAAATTTTAACCGGATCTCACTCGTGTGACATGCACGCTAACATATAAGTGGTGAAATTGTCTTTCCATCTCTTCCTCATGACTCCCACTCAAAATAATGGCACATGAACACTATGTAGGTTCCAAATCCTACGTGTATACATATATTAATGTGAACATTATTTTAACAAGTCACACGAGTGCTCACGTGCCATTATTTTGAGAAGGAGTCATAAGTAAGAGATGGAAAGTCGATTTTACCCCTTATATGTAAGCGTGCATGTCACTCGAGTGAGATTCGACCAAAAGTTCCACCAATAATTGGAGTTCATGAGGTTAATTGCAAAATTCGTACAGTTTAGGAGGTAATTTGCACGAAAAGAAAATTTAGGAGGCAAAGTGTCAAAATGGTCATAGTTCAGGAGGTAAAAAAGATTTTTCTCTTCTTTGTTTTACCCCATATAGCTAAGTAACTGGAGGAGCTCAGCACTAAAATAGATGAAGTTTGACAATCGAGAGACAAAATCAAGATTTCCGGCGAAGAAGTAGCAAGTTCTAAGGGTTAACGGTCAGGTTAGCGGTAAGCGTTACCGCTAAGACCTACCGCTAAGCCTTAGCGATCACGATACTGCTACCTTAATCGTTAAAGGACGACAGAGAGCTCCCAGACCAAGTTAACGGTGGTCGTAACGGTAACCCTACAGCTAGCCCCACCGTTAGGAGGAGTCAGTAGAGTTTAGTGGAGAGATTAACGGTTGTCATACCGCTAGGTCGACCGCTAATGATGGATAGAAACTTTCAGCGAGAGGTTAACGATAGCGTTAGCGGTAACCCTTACCGTTAACGGGCCCAGAATCATTTTTAATAGAAAACTTGTGCTCTAAGTCTTGGAAAAACTATATATACCCCCTTATAATCCGTTTTGAAGGACACCACATATATTACTAGGGTTCTAAGAAGAAAAGAGGACTCATTTCCATTGCTCGTTAAGTAGATAGAAGATCAAGATCAAAGATACAAGAATTGAAAGTTCCAAGCTCCATTCTTTAGTTCATGATTCGTTCTTCGGCCAATATCTACCTCGCCTCTCCGGAATAGCTGGAGAATTTATTGCACTTCTTAGTTCCAATAAGTACTCTAAACTTTTAACCGTTTTCTATATTAGTTTTCGTTAATTTATGCTTTTAGATTGTTTTTCTTATTTTCGGATCTTGAGTTATTTCATGTTTGATACTTTAGATTTCTTGGATAATTAAGTTCGTAATCTTTCATTTTAATTTAGTTTACATAATTCTTGCTTGGTTATTAGATATTTAATTTCATATATTCTATTAGATTTCATTCATGCTTTTTAATTTCGTTTATGTTATTTAATTGCTTTTAAGTTCCAAAACCCTAGTTCTTAGTTGTTAGTTATTTAAATCCTCGTTAGTTAATTAGTTTGAGATAGTTCGTTTAAGCTCATTAGTTTTCAATTCATTGTTATTGCTTTTAAATTCGTAGTTAGTAATTCAAAAATAAACAAAATCCCCCTATTATACATGTTCATGCGTTACTTTGTGCTTAACCAAACATTTGAGACTCTGATCGGTTGTTTCTTGAGAATCGACTCGGTTTAGTTTACCAACCTACAAACAATCTCGTACTCTTGTGAGCAATCTTTAAACGTGTGACAAATATTTATAAATTAGGTATATAAAATCTTGAATCACATAGCATCTAGTCAATTTATTTCTAATTTGAAGAACATCAATGTTCATGGAGTAGCTCTCTTCCTTTCGGCTTTGAAGATTCGTAGAACTTTTCTAATTGGGTAATCTTTCGTTCTTGATTTCTTGCACCTTTCTTGTTATTTTCAATATATGTTCAGAGTTATCGATTCTCTTGCCTATGTAGTTCTATTTTAATTGTTTAAAGTTATGTTTTATTTCTTAATGAAAGTTAATTATTCTCCATTGTTGATTTTTCATTTTCTTTCAAGATATTTATATTTAATCGTGTTCATGTTTGTTTTAAGATTGTATTGCTGGATTTCTTGATTATTCGTGTTTAGAACTCATGGGTCCAGTGCCTTTATGAGTTTAGAACTATCAATTGTCATTGTTGGGTGTTTAATTTACAAGTTGGGATAAACAACCCCAACTCGTAGATTAAGTGTTCGATAAAATGCCAATTGATCGTGGAGACAATTCTAGAGCCCTAAACCCCAGTTTCATTAATATTTTCAAAGTTGCAATTTTGTTTCTCGTCATTTAAATCACCGTCTTGGATATTATAACTTTCTAAACTAATATTTGATCACGTGTCTAGCGTAGCTTTTTCATTGTTTTCTCATTCGTGAATCAAACACTAAAACTGCTTCAGATTAGTCTTACACGAGAGATTCGACTTGAGTCAAGCTTTCCACTTATAATTGCACCGTTCTCTTGCTGAAGAACTTTTCTAAAAAAAAATAAGTGTAAAAAGTTATATTCAGCCGCCTATCCTATTGCCGGAATTTTAATTCAACACATTTGTATTGATTCATTATTTACAAATAAATTTAAAGTATTGATCAAGTGCTCACAATAGATCAAAACAAGATAGAATGAGTAGGTATTAAATAATTAACAAATAAAATACTTAATATCATAAAACTGAATCAACAATCAACAATCAACACCCATGTCCAAAATCAAAATGATTTAATTGGGCATGGTTCTAAAAAAACTAAATATATTTGCATAACACATGCACAAACTTAGTCTAAAAACAAAACAAAAAAAGAGTATAGAACGGTTGATAGAAGGGCATCAATCTTTCATCCTTGGGCTCCCAGATCTTCTCTAACACAAATTGTTTATGTTTCTAAACTTCTAATATGTGATGAAAGATTTTTTACTCGTCCAATGGGAGTAAGGTATTTATAGGAGTCCAGAAGGACATAAAAATGTAACCTTATTTAATATGTTCCATCGCTGCACCAGCTTGCAAGTCTGGTGTCAAGCTGGTTATAAGTTGGGTGTAGCTCTAGTGTTCCATAATTTCATCTACACCTGGCTTGTAAGTTTAGTGTCTCTATAGTGTTGTACCTGCATCACACACACGATAAGTAACTCGGGTGTGTCTTTTTACTAACTTATGTGTTGGGATTTGATGGTGCCGTCGTGCAGCGGAAAACAAAAAAAAAATTTAAATAAAAGGAATTTGAATCGAATTCAAATTGACGACGCCCATTTTAATTCAAACAATGTTTTTAATTACTTTATAAATGAAACAATTTGATATCCACAAAATCAAACGAGCATGATAAGTATCCATTTAATATATTAATCACATATATAATAATTATATATATATTAACATATTAATCATATATATATAATTATATATTATGTACACATATTATAAACACACATATATAATATATATATATATACTCAGCATGCATATATATATATATATATATATAATACACTCATGCATGCAACTCAATATATATATATATATATATATATAACATACACAACACACATATATATCATATAATATATATAGTATATATATATATTATATATCTTCCAAGATCGCTCGTCCCGTTTTCCACATCTTGAGCTGAGATATTAACATTAAAACAAAGTTAGATTATTTCATACAAAATAAAGTAAAAACACATTAAACACCATAAGAAACGAAAAACATAAAAAGGAAGAAAAACGATAAAAAGATAAACTTAAAAACCATAAAAGCACACAACATACGATGCAAAAACACACGAAAATCACATAAAAATATGTACAAATCAACTCCCCCACACTTAGCTTTTTTGCTTGTCCTCAAGCAAAATCTAATCTAGACGTAGACAATGAAAAGCTAATTACCCGATGACTTAATGACTAATGCATCCATATGATTCAAGAAGTTAATGCATTAGATCGACTAGAAACTCAACTAAAAGGACGACACGATAACGTTGAGATAAGAGATTTAGACTAGCTTCCGAACACCTAAAAGTAACGAGTTGACCTCCATGTACGTCACCCATCCATGCCTCGCCCAAAGTCTATCCCTGCTCAAACCCGCCAAGTCGTCCTTTTAGTTGAGTTTCTAGTCGATCTAATGCATTAACTTCTTGAATCATTATGGATGCATTAGTCATTAAGTCATCGGGTAATTAGCTTTTCCTTGTCTACGTCTAGATTAGATTTTGCTGGAGGGACAAGCAAAAAGCTAAGTGTGGGGGAGTTGATTTTGTACATATTTGTATTGTGATTTTCGTGTGTTTTTGCATCGTATGTTGCTGTGCTTTTATGTGTTTTAAGTTTATCTTTTTATCATTTTTCTTCCTTTTTATGTTTTTCGTTTCTTATGGTGTTTAATGTGTTTTTACTTTATTTTGTATGAAATAATCTAACTTTGTTTTAA
>BMAC01000437.1:374226-385381 GCA_014905375.1 Phtheirospermum japonicum | reverse complement strand
CAACGGCAACACCCCCACACTTTTATCCGCAATGTCATCAGAAATCGCAAAGGGGCAGATCTCAACCAACTCGTCAATCTTAGCCGTCTTACAAACCTCTTCCGAACAAACATCCACGGTAGGCTCTACCTCATCAAATAATGCCACCTCGTCAAAATGAGGTCGATTTACCTCAACTCGAGTTTCATGATCAGTAATACACGAATGAGACAAAGGATAACAATTGTAGCTCGGAGTGTAAGAATATGATTCGCAAGGAGCACAGGGATCATTATATCTCGAATCGTGATATGTGGTTTTGGGAAAACACTGCTCAAAACTCGAAACATAAGAGTTTGACGTAAGAAGTGGAAATGGTTCGTAGCTCGAATAATCAAAATTGGGTAGAGCGTACGAATCATATCCCGTGGAAAAAGGTTCCAAACCCAGGTTTTAAGAATTTTCATTAAATGTTGGCAATAGGAACTTTGTAGTTGATCTAAGTGATTAAGTGAAGCGTATGGATCATTAAAGTTTGAATTGTAAGAAATCGAAGGTGGGACCCATTCAGACGAGTAGAACGACCCCATGAACTGATCCACTACTTCGTACTATGTTTTCAAAGAATCAGGCTCTAAATTAGCCAACCATTCACTTGCCCGATCCTTTAATGTGAACATAAAAAGCCGCATCATCACTTGATCCCATGTAAGTCCGAAAAGAGGGAATGTGCCGGTTATAGCTTCGTATTCTCGGATAAAATGGAGCGGGTCTTCGTACGGAAATCCATGAAAAATCGGAAGTTGCTCGAGGTAAAATTCATCAAGATCGTACTCCCGCATTGCAAAGCTCAAAGGAATTGCCGGTCGAAACCCATGTCAATCGGACATTGGGCAAAACATCCTTCCATTAAAAGGTGGAATGTAAAAATCATCATATGGCGAATCCGCCATCTTCAATCTAAAATCTCGAGTCTTCAAAAATGTGGCTACAAAGCACAACACTCAAAAACCGAGATTAAACGCACCAAAATTTACAAAAATAAACAAAGACAAAATTCAACAACAAACACTAACACAAACAAACAAATAAAAGCAAACACCAAAAATCGTAGCCTTTAGCCTTCCCCGGCAATGGCGCTAAATTTTTAATCGAACTTTTTCGCGTTAAATATAATGAAAAGCTCGTCCGCAAGAGAACGGAGCTATTGTAGGCGATAAGCTGACTCGAGTCGAATCACAAGGAAGACTAATCGGAAACTATTTCGGTGTTCGATTTTACGTACGTAGAAATGAAAATAAAAACTAGACTAGACTAAATTAAACACGTGATCAAATTGAGTTTGAAGTTTTCTAACATCTACGATCAATAAAATTAAAATCTTTTAAAAACGATTTATAAAAGCGAGGATCTAGTGTGCCGGAATCCTCTCCACAATCGGGGTTGTCAATCCCGATGGTTTTAAACAACCCAAAGCACACTAGAACAATAAATCTAGCTAACAAGCATGATCGTAATCAAATCATAAATGCAACACAAGCTTGATCACAATCGATAATAAAAGAAATACAAAACTAAATTAACATAATCATTCATCTAATCTCATGAGAACTAACAACTAACTACTAAAGCAATAAAAATAAATTAACAACTAGGAAAAACGATAAAAGGAAAATGACTAAATTAACGAAACTTAAAGTGCATAATAACATCAAAGCAAGGGTCATTGAAGCCAAATACACAAAGCAAATAAAAGGTGCAGAAAAACCTATAATCTATAGAAAGCATCAGCCATCGAACGATCCTAAGTGGCGATAAACGGCCTTGAACGTCGGACGGCGTAGAAATTGGCGAAACTACGAATTATCTAAATCTAATCTTGCTTGAATTGAATGGTGGCATGAACCGAGGGTTATTGACAATATCTGGACCTTTCCCCCTCGTCTCCGCCCTTGAAAATGAAGAAAACTACCGGCTTTTATAGATTTTTAGAAAATAACCGCTCAAACTGCTGGAGCGTCGACGGTGCGTCAGTCGACGCGAGCCAGGCTGCACGCGTCGACAGGCATTGCATCGATCGACGTGAGCCATGATCGACGCAACAGAATATTTGCATCGATGGTGCGTCGACAGTGCGTCAGTCGACGCGGGCGAAAAACATAAAAAAGGAAGAAAAACGATAAATAATAAACTTAAAACACATAAAAGCACACAACATACGATGCAAAAACACACTAAAATTACATACAAATATGTAAAAATCAGTTGAGTAAGGTTATATCCACAAAGACTTAGTAATTAAGTACTTCAATCGTACTAGCTTGATTTTTTATTTAGAAATTCATATATCAATTTGATTATTAATAAAAGAGAGAATGAAAAAAAATATATAAATATCAAAGAAAAATATGAGAGATTATTGATTCCTATACATGTTTTTAATTGGCAAATATTTTGTTATTATGATAAATAACATTTTAATCAAAAGTCTAATCCTACAAGACTTCATGAAGCTAACCTGTACTTCAATTATGTAAGCAAAGGTGCATAGACTAAATTACACACATGCATGTGCTTCAATGCACTCGACGCCTTACCTCGTACATAATTTAGCTTAAAATAGGTCCTAAGATCTTAATAGCCCCCATCAAATAGATGAGCATCCCGTACCCCGTCTACGTCGCTTATCCTATTGCCTAAATATTACCTCGCCACGTTTGTATTGGTTTAATATTTGCAAACAAATGTAAAGCATTGATCAAGTGCTCACAAGAGATCAAAACAAGATAGGATGAGTAGGTATTAAACAATTAATAAACAAAATACATTTATATCACAAAATTGAATCAACAATCTACACCAATGTCTAGAATCATAACAATTTAATCCGATATTGTTATAACAAAACTACACTTGTTTGCATAATATATGAACAAACTTAATCTAAAAACAAAAGGAGAGTGGGAAAATGTTTTGATCAAAATGACTCATGGGGAGCTTTGTCTTGTCATCCCGTGGATAGAGGGGCATCAATCCTATAGATCTGGTAGAGGGGCATCAATACTATTTAAAAGCCTAATCCTATAGGACTTCACAAAGCTAAACCATACTTCAGTTATATTAGCAAAGTGCGTAGACTAAAGTACCCGCATGTACATAAATCAATGCACTAGCCCCTGACCTCATACATAATTAAGCTAAAGAAATTCTATGATTATAGTGTCTCTCGTCAAACAGATGAGCATCTCTCGTATCTTGTCTACATCACCTATCTTATTCCGTAAATATTACCTCGCCACGTTCATATTGATTCACCATATTCAAATAAATGTAAGGAGTTGATAAAGCTCTCACAAAGAGATCAAAACAACATAGAATGAGTTAGATATTAAATGATTAATAAAGAAAATAATTTAATATCATAAAAGTTGAATCAGCAATCTAATCCCATGTCTTAAAACAAATTGATTTAATTGGACTTGGTTATAACAAAACTAAACATGTTTTCATTACACATGAACAAATTTCATCAAAAAATGAAAAGAAAGTGAAGAACCATTTGGGGACGTAATGACTCATGGGAAACTTCGTATTGTCATTTCCTGGATAGCAGGATCTTAATCTTCCGTCCTTGGGCTACTAAATCTTCTACAATAAATAATCTTTAGTGTTTCTAAGCTTCTAATACGTGATAAAAGCTTTTTTTTTTTGGGTCATGGGGGTGTAGGGTATTGATAGGCTACAAAAGACCTAAAAATACAACACTGATAAATTCCATTGCTGCACCCGATTTGCAAGTTGGGTGTCTCTCTAGTGTTCTACCTAAAAACACATATGACAAGTAACTCAGGTGTGTCATCCTGCTAACTTTTGACCCTTAATCAACCGAATTAAACTTAAGTTCCTTCACAAAAGTTGTATCTCTCACTACTGCAGAATCTGGATTATACGGTGCCTAATATACGGCGGTTCTGGAAAATCGCCGTTAAATATATTTTTACGGCGGTTTTCCAGAAAACCGATGTTAAATCCATCATGTAACGGAGGTTCTCTTAAAACCGCCGTAGAATCCTACATTTTACGTCGGTTCACATACAACCACCGTAAAAACTCACGCATTCTACAGTGGTTATTTTTTAACCGATGTTAAAACTGGAGGCCAACTAATTTTAACGTTGGTTCACAAAAAACCTCCGTAAAAACTCACATATTCTATGGCGGTTTCATTAGAACTACCGTAGAATAGTAGTCTGTCATGTCACCAATCCTCGTCTTGCTCAAGCAAGTTGTTTCAATTGTTGATCCGTATCTTATCCGATGATCTGCATTCTCTCACTCATCTATCTCTTTTTATATTGTCATTGTGATTTTTATAAATAATTAAATCCTGTATAATCATTTAATAAGCCCAAAAAATAAAATAAATCATAAGTAATTTCCCCAATTCATACGCTTTTCTCCGCCGACTCAACCTTCACGGCACCAATACCACAACTCGCGAATTGGAGTCGTCCGATCATTGGAAAGAGATTCTGAAAACTCTGGAAGCGGTGGAGAGAGATTTAGCACCCATCGCTGAGAGTTACTCCTCTCTCTTCACTTCTCTCCGTTCATCACTTTCCCAGGTCACTAATTTCTTTATTTTTAATTTTCACCTTTAATTTGTTTTCTTGAATTCGGATTTTTTAATTTTTTTCCACAAGTTAACCGAGTCCATCTTTCATAGAGCATAATAATTCTGCAATCATTCTTTAATTCTAGATTTAAGTTAATGAACTCGTTTTTATTGTGATAAATATGGTAGTCCTTTTTGGAAGATACACAATATAATTGACTGTGTTTGAATCTATTTTTCACGAATTACATTCTGAAATTGGAATCTCATTGTCGAATCTAGGGTTTTGGAAATTTGATTTTGATTTTTTGCTTGAATTTATTGTATTGAGGTGGAATTATCTGTCAGACAGCGTCCGAATCTCGGGCCCCACAGAGTTCGAGGTCTGCGAGGAGGTGATGATGGGGATTTGATTCTCTGCGGCTCTCTGGAGAGGGCAAATCACTACAACAAAATAAGCCTGCAGGGACTCTTTTATTAGGACACTTTCAAAATAAGTGTCCTATTATATTTATAATGGGACACTAGCCTAAAAAGTGTCCTATTATGCATAAAATCTTTTTTTCTTTTTGGTTATATTTGTTGTTTTTTATTTTTATTTCTTTCCTTTCTGTCTCTATCCAGACCAAACTATTTTTGTTTCCTTGCCCGGTTGTCCAGGCAATTTATTAGGTGGACTTGGGTTCACCTTGCTAGGTGCACCCTGTTTTACATGATGATATCTGATAGTTATATGTGATGATATCTGACAGTTATACGTGATGATATATGGTAGTTATACGTGATGATATATGGTAGTTATACGTGATGATATGTGTCAAAGATTTAGAGTTTAGGGTTTACTTTTCCATTTTAGGGTTTAGTTTTTCATTTTTAGGGTTTAATATTTCATTTTAAGGTTTAGTTTTTTTATTTTTTTAATTTAATTTTCCATTTTATTTCTATCATTCTTCCAGTTATATGTGATGATATGTGTCAGTTATATGTGACGATATGTGTTAGTTATATGTGATGATATGTGTCAGTTATATGTGATGATATGTGTGAGTTATATGTGATGATATGTGTCAGTTATATGTGATGATATGCGATAGAAATTTAGGATTTAAAGTTTAATATTCAATTTTAGGGTTTAGTTTTTTATTTTATGGATTAATTTTTCATTTTTAGGGTTTAATTTATTGTTTTAGGTTTATTTTTTTAATTTTAGGATTTTAAATTTTAGATTTAGAATTTCAATTACTTGTGATGATATGTACCAGTTATATGTTAGGATTTTAAATTTTAGATTTAGAATTTCAATTACTTGTGATGATATGTACCAGTTATATGTGATGATATATATCTGTTATATGTGATGATATGTACCAATTATATACGATGATAAATTAAATTACAGGTGCACCTTATAAGGTGCACCTGGGTCCATGGTATACTATCCCGATTGTCCAGGCAGAGAAGTGAAAAGAGAAGGAAAAATTCATTTTAGGGTTTTCTGAGAGAATACCGTCCCTCTCCACAAAATCCTTCAACAATTCCAACGATGAGCACACAAATTCACCCTTAATCAAAGCTAATGTTCAGGTGAGTCCACCGATCTGTAAGCCCAAAATCCACTCGGTCACCACAAAAATTCCTACAAAAATTACAATCCTTGCACCCTTTCAAAAAATTTACCCGGAACAGCTCGATTCTACCAACGACGTCAGCCGATCCTCCGACGAGAGTGTATGAAAAGCCCTTCAAAGGATCCGCAGCGCTTATGCTGTCATCTCTTATATGACTTGTGCTGGTACTTTTTTTTCGTTTTAATTTAATTTATTTCATCAGAATCGATACACGTCGCGTGATTCAGTTGATGATTTTGACCCAGAATTTAATTTCTTGTGATTTCTTTAAAGTTGGCCCATTTGGGGAGGTTTTGGTTTGAGTTCATTTATGAATGTTATTCGTTTTCTCTGTTTTTTTTTTTTGGTATTTGTTTGTTTTTTTTAGCTCGATCTTTTATTTTGTATGCATTTGTGTGTTTTTGAAAGGGTTAGATGGTTAAGTTAAAGTAGATATCTTTCTCCTTTCAAGTAAAAACGCAGAGTACTGATATGCAATTTTGTTCAGGGATCCAGTTTCAATCTTAATGGTGGATATTACTTGTTACTTCATTCTCTCTCTCAAATCAGGCGCAAACTCTCTCTACACTCGAACGCACGCAATTTCGCAGACAAATACTGCGTCATTTAGAAACATCAGCCATGGTGAGCAGCAGCAGTATACGAATGATATGCGAGTAGTTCTTTTTCGATTTTGATTTTCTTTAACCCTAATTATTTTTTTAATGTATTTACGTGACATCAATTTTTGTTTTTACTTTTTTGCCATTTTGTTGCATATATAGCTGTAAACTTTACAGGTCAGTTCATTTAATCCCCTGTTTCAAAATGTAATGCGTTGTGAGAATGTGCAGATGGAATGTTCAGAGGAATGTATAACGTGAAGCAACATCATGTGGCTGATATTGCCGCCGTGCTTAGTAGGGCTTGGAGCGCTGGCGTTGACCGGATTAATGTAAGTGCTTTGGCCTAAGGACTTTCCGATTAATTTATGGTGATTGTAATTTATGGCTGTTTAACTAGATTTCTTTTTAATTGTCTTTAGGTTTCTTTCTCTTCTTGCTGAGAAATGAGTATACTGAAAACAATATTTTGATTTATTAATATATATAAAGAATGTTTTAAGTGATGATTTCTCTAACAAAATTAAGGATAAGTATACTTATTTTAGTTTATATATTTTTATGTTTCTCTAACATTCAAATTGTTTCCTATATGTAAAAATATTATGAGAAATGATCACATTTTATTTTGCCATAACTTTTGTGCAAGCAATCTCTACTTTGCTGTATTTGATCCACAACGACTTTCTTACACGAGTAAAATTAACTTAAAAATAGTATGTCCTTGCAATGATAATGCGTCGGAGAATGCTGTTGTAGTGAATGCCACGGCCGCATGGGGCAATGAGTATGCGTCGGAGAATGATTTTTTTCTATAGGTGAGAGTTTTTTTCTATATTTTTTACTTCCAATTTATCTTCCATTTTTTTCCATTTATTGGCACTTGAGATTGAATTTGGGCTTTTAATCGAGTTGTTAGCCCCAACATAAGACTTGGAGGGCAGTCATTTGTACATTTGCCACAATAGAAATCCATAGGCAATTTGATCCATGATGCACACTCATTCTTGATTTTATTTGATTTACTACAGTGTTTTGGTCTTGATGAAAATGAATGGTATTGTTTTTGTTGTAGTCTGTTGGTTGTCGGCATCACGATTAACCACTTGAGCTATGGTTTGTATTTTTGGTATTAAATAGACATGCATCTATTGGTTTGTCATTGTTTCTTGGTTCCTTTAAAGTTTTTTTAATTGTTTTGACACTTTATATTTTTAACTAATATATTTTTTTGTGGATATTATGTTCGGGAAAAAAAAAATCCATCACTTCTTTTGTAGCAGACTTATTTTCCTGCTTTTCAGGATTCTTATTTTCATTTTATTAGAACAAATTGAGTTTAGATGGTAACTGTATATTTTCCTTTTCAGAATTTAGTTAGCTTCAATGTCAATCTCCCGCAAAAATAATGATAATGATAATCATTAAAATGGCAATTGAACCCACATTCTGTTATCTGAGAATTTAGTTAGCTTCAATGTCAATCTCCCGCAAAAATAATGATAATGATAATCATTAAAATGGCAATTGAACCCACATTCTGTTATCTGAAAATCGCCAAACAATTGATACATACTAAAAAACTTGAACATAGCCCAAGAATGTAAAGCCTCCATTGATTAAAATGGAGATAGTTAAGCTATCTCGCATAGTTAAAGGTCTTGATATTTGTGATACTACTTATAATTTAATTAGGATTATTTATGGCATGTACGTCACTTGTTAGACTATTGTATGTGTTACTTGTTATACATTGGCTTCATATGCACTACAACAAATGACACCTACTAGAAGTACAAAAATCGTTCCTACAAGTGTTGTTATCTTTGCTTTTGATCTATAGGAGCGACATGTCGTTCCAAAATTGTCGCTCCTATAGGCATTTGCCTGTATATCTATAGGAACGACTTTTGTCGCCCCTGTATCTTATATACGAATAGGAACGATAAGTCGTTCCAAAATTGTCGCTCCTATAGAACTCTACCTGTATATGTATATAGGAACAACTTTATGTTGCTCCTGTATCTTATATACGAATAGGAACGATAAGTCGTTCCAAATTGTCGCTCCTATAGAACTCTACCTGTATATGTATAGGAACAACTTTATGTCGCTCCTGTAGATTGAATACAAAGAGGAACGACAAGTCGTTCAAAATGTTGCTCCTATAGACTTTTGCCTGTATATCTATTGGTACGACTTTATGTCGTTCCTGTAGTTTAAATAACCAATAGGAACAACAAATCGCTCCAATAGTGTTACACAAATTAGAGCAGGCATTCCTATTGATTGTGCACCTATTCAACCAAAATTTTGTTCCAATTCATAAATAACTCAAAATAAATTGACATTAAGCATATACATTCCAACAAGCAACTTGTACACGTCAAATTACATCCCAACATTAGATAGAGTATTCGAAACGATTATACACTTCAACACCATTAACTAGAGTAGTCAAAACAATTCAAAACAATTATACACTTCAATACCAAACTAATGTGAAGATCCACCATGCTCGTCCGCACCACGAGAAGATCCATGCTCGTCTGCACCACGAGAAGATCCACCATGCTCGTCCGCACCACGAGAAGATCCATGCTCGTCCGCACCACGAGAAGATCCACCATGCTTGTCTGCAACACGAGGCTCATCATCATCAAGCATATCCTCTATCTCAACTTCTATCCCAAATTTTGCCTTAAGAAGATTAATGATCTTCGACATTTGTTCAACCTTTAAAATAAGAAATTATTCATAAAAATACATTAATCAAAACTTGAAATGAGAATGTATTATATATGTACTGTGTTGATGTCATAAATGTATATGCAACATATAATCTAGTACTGTGGAGTCTGATTTTTACTACATACAACAATTTCTACTAATTAAATGCAAGCAATATAAAATAAGTCCATATGGTCAGAATTTGTACTACGCTTAGCAAAAAATAAATTAACACTAAAATATCAACTACTTTTCATAGTTATACCCCCAACCATATAAATGTGTTTGAGATATGGGATTTACATATGCATGAAGTTCAGTCATGAGCAAAACTAGTATAAAACTTGCCCTTTTAACTTTGCCCTAATCACTAATTGAAATAGATAAAAAAAAATAATATATAATTTTTATTAGACTGATTAAAAACACGACAAGTACCCCTCTAACTTTGCCCTAATCACTAATTGAAATAGATAAAAAAAAATAATATATAATTTTTATTAGACTGATTAAAAACACGGAATGTGTGAACTCATCATCATTTTCTTTTCCAAGTGTAACACACAAAATAAAACGACTGACCAATACCCCTCAAGAATAGCAACATTTTAAGAATTTTTTCAAGAAAGGCACAAAACATAAAACTGTTCAACCAATGAAACACATCATGATTCACACAAAATAAAACGACTGACCAATACCCCTCAGAGAATAAGATTTCTTGATTTCAACAAAGCATAAAACTGTTCCCACAATGAAACACATCATGATTCAAACAGTTTCTTCGACTCCTTAAAATTCTCCAAGGTATATAAATAAAGTACGACTATTCCAGCTACTTCAAAAAAATTTAGTTATGGGAAATGAGAAAATAATAACCTGTTTCGTAAGAGAGGCAACATCTGAGATTGTTTTGCATGTAATTGTGGTGTTTGTCTAGTGTTTTTAATTAGGATTTTATGTTAATTTTAGTAGTTTTTTAGTCGAGTTTTGTTAGGTTTTCACTTATTTTCTCGTTTTGTTGTTCTTTTCGTATTCTTGTTGATTTTATACTTGAAATGGTTAAATGAGTTCAACTAATTTGTGGATGGGGGTTATTTGTGTTAGGTTTTGACAAGAAGGCAAAAAGAAGGTGAAAATTGGCCCTTCGCTCGATTTGGCTCGAGCCAAGGCGAGTCCCGCGCACAGCAGCTCGGCCGCTTCCGAGCGCTGCCGGCCACGCCCGCCTAGTCCCGCGCGCAGCTGCCGAGTCCCGCCCGCAAGCCCGCGCGCAACTGCCGAGAGCTACCGAGCATGTCCGCCCAGGCCTGCCGACGCTGGCCGAGAGCTGGCCGAGGCATGTCCGCCCAGGCCTGCCGACGCTGGCCGAGAGCTGCCGAGCATGTCCCCCACACGGCTGCCGACGCTGGCGACGAGCTGCCGAGCAGCGCACGGACTGCCGAGCGCTGTCGATCGACTGCCGAGGGCTGGCTCGACTGCTTTCCAGAGAGTGGCCATCCTGCGAGAGCAGTCGATCGACTGCCGAGTCAGACGATCGACTGCGCGCATGCCCCGAATGCCGCCGAGAGCTGCCGAGTCCTGCGCGCAGCGCCTGCCGACAG
>BMAC01000437.1:324367-374201 GCA_014905375.1 Phtheirospermum japonicum | reverse complement strand
TAGATTTTATGTTAATTTTAGTAGTTTTTTAGTCGAGTTTTGTTAGGTTTTCACTTATTTTCTCGTTTTGTTGTTCTTTTCGTATTCTTGTTGATTTTATACTTAAAATGGTTAAATGAGTTCAACTAATTTGTGGATGGGGGTTATTTGTGTTAGGTTTGACAAGAAGGCAAAAAGAAGGTGAAAATTGGCCCTTCGCTCGATTTGGCTCGAGCCAAGGCGAGTCCCGCGCACAGCTGCTCGGCCGCTGCCGAGCGCTGCCGGCCACGCCCGCCTAGTCCCCGCGCAGCTGCCGAGTCCCGCCCGCAAGCCGCGCGCACTGCACGAGCGTGTCCGCCAGACGCGAACTGGCCGGAGTGCCGAGCTGTCCGCCCAGCCTGCCGACGCTGCCGAGAGCTGCCGAGCATGTCCGCCCAGGCCTGCCGACGCTGGCCGAGAGCTGCCGAGCATGTCCCCACACAGCTGCCGACGCTGTCCGAGACTGCCGAGCTGCGCACAGACTGCCGAGCGCTGTCGATCGACTGCCGAGGGCTGGCTCGACTGCTTTCCAGAGAGTGGCCCATCCTGCCGAGAGCAGTCGATTCGACTGCCGAGTCAGACGATCGACTGCGCGCATGCCTGCCGAATGCCGCCGAGAGCTGCGAGTCCTGCGCGCAGCGCCTGCCGACAGCTGCCGACCACGACCGAGCCATCTCGCCCATCTCCGAGCCACCTTGCAATTTTGCCGAGCCAATCGAGCCCAACTCGACCCAAATGGTCTATTTTGACCATTTTGGGTCAAATTTGGTCAATGCATGGAAATCCAAGCTCATATGTCATAATTGACCCATTTACCCCTAATTAACTTGTATAAATAGAACCTCTCTTTCATTTTGTAAAACACCTCCTCCCAACCCAAGCTTGGGTTTGGGACTTAATTTCTCTCTCTAGATTTAATTTTCAAGCTTTTGCCTTGGGTTTGTAAGCTCAAGAAGGATTCAAGTACTCCCTTGGATCTTTAATTCCTTGCAATTTCAATCAAGCTTTTGGATTCTCCATTTAATTTTAGTAAGCTTTCTTTTAGTTTCATGCTTTGTTCTTCATTTGTTTTATGCTTTTTGCCTTAGGTATTAGAATTTGTGCTTGATCTTGTGAATCATCCATGGAATCTAGTTGAGTGACACAATTAGATCATAGATTGAGGCCTAGATCGTTTAATTTCACGTTATTTTTCATGTTTCATGCATTTTTCCTCATCTCATGCTTTTTGTCTTATCACCTTGAATTCATGATGAAACTTATGAATTGACTATGGAATCTAGATGAGTGACACATCTAGATCATAGATCGGCTCTTGGATCATCTTGATTTTGAGTTTTTTGCTATGCTTTATTTGCACTTTTATTTTTATGCTTAGTTTTATGCGTAATCTTAGATCTACTCTTCATTTCTTGTTATTTTCTTTAAAGTTTTAAACTTTCCCGTCCATTTTCATTGCTCTATCCATTCATGCTTTCAATTTTTGTCAATTTGCATTATTTGAGTTTTTATGCATAGTTGTACCTTGTGCATGCATGCTTGTACTTGGTGAAACTTTGCATTTTCTTGCTTATTTTCATTACTTGCTTGCATTTACTTATTGAGGCATACGACGAGGCATCCTACCAACTTGCACTTTCATTTTATAGGATAGTTAGCTATTTTAATTGCTTATTTTCATTTTCTCTTTATTTTTCAAGCTTGAAACACCTTGAAACTAGCAATTCAATCGAATTCCGATAATACCAAGCCATGAACCCGTTGATTCATTTCAACACCACGAAAACTATGAAAACAAAATGGCGCCATTGCCGGGGATCGACCCGGGTCACCTGCGTGACAGGCGGCAATACTCACCACTATACTACAACGACGTGGGAGGGCATGGTGCAAACCACGTTGCCAATGGTGGGTTATGGTTATGGGAAACCCAACATGGGAGGGCATGGTGCAAACCATGTTGGGTTTGGTGGCGTCGCGGGCATGAGTGGTTCTCCCGGAGGGTATGGTGCTTAAAATCCTTATCCGAATATGCAAACTCCGTTTCCCTTCTCGTTTGGTGTTCCCCGAATTCTCCCTTTAACCGCTAAAGATCACGAGGCATATGAGTCGTTTGGCGGTCCGAGCTCCTATGAGATAAGTGGCCCCCCCATCTGTACTATGGGAGATGTTAACCAACCTTTTTTGGGATGTGGATGGTGTGGATCGCGTGGTCATGATACCTACTCTTCCCGTTTTGAGGATGTGTATGACGACCATGGATGTCCGGTGGGACCCTATTGTGCTCCACCATTGTTTGCTCCGCCGCCGAATTCTACTCCTCTTGTTACTCCTCACGAGAGCCCGCATCATCGTGATATCCCGGTGATTGCTCCTACCCTACCTCCCGAGCCAAAGACTTCTCAAGCAATGTACTCTTGTGCTAATGACGTGAATATGGATTTATCCTCGAGGGAGTTTGAGTTGAAGATGAAAATAGCGACATTAAAGGCTCGAATCGCTCAAATTTCTAGCCCAGAACCGACTCCTCCTTGTGCGGGACCCAATTGTACTACTCCCCCGCCGCCTCACGATCCTCTTGTTACTTATCACGTGGACCAACTTCCTTCGTCTACTCTTCCGGTCACTTTCCTTGACAAGGGTGGGGTAGTTGATTCGGTTGTCTTACCGAGGACGGTTGTCCCGGTTGTCTATATAGAGGGATGTTGTGAGGATAAGCCCCTTGTTCTTCTCGATGAGCCCGTTGTGCCTCTATTCGACCCCGTTTTGTGTGGAGATGATTCTCGATGGGTCGTTGAGGGCAACGACGACTTTTTAGAGGGGGAGTTATGGGTTATTGATGATAGGTTGGGAGTCGATTCTATTGAGAAGTTTGAAAACTCGCTTGGGGTGGAGATTATTGATGATGGGAATGGAAAGCTTGATGATTATCTTGAGGAGGAAGAGGTGAGCAATCCAATTATCATCTTGGAAAACTCGAACCGATTTGAAGAGGAGAGGATGGTTGAAGGATTTTCAATTCTTAAGGGTGCTATGGATTGGATACCAGGAGTGTGGTCGAGAGAGTTAGCCCCTTGAATTTGATTCTTGATGAAATAGTGAGAGCCGGGACTTTGAGTTTGTTGTTGGAGGGCTTGATATTTGTTATTTCTAAAAGCGAGTGGGTGAATCCCATTCACATGGTGCCCAAGACGAGCGGCTCGTTGGTTCTTGATGATGAAGAAGGGGCGTTGTTGGCCATGAGGGCGTCAACGGGTTGGAGGATGTCGATCAAGTTTAAGAAGTTTCATGAGGCCACAAAGAAAGATCGTTTCCCTTCCCCGTTTATCGACTACATGATGGAAGAGCTAGCCGGCCAATATTCCTTTTGTTTTCTTGATGAGTCGTTGGGGCACTTCAAAACTACCATTCCACCCGAGGACCTAGCCAAGACGAGCTTCAAATGCCCATTTGGAACATTTACTCTTTGGCGGATCTTATATGAGCTATGCAATGCGCCAAAAACGTTCCAAAGATTGGATCCTCCCGACAAGGAGGAGATTGTGTTGGTGGACCCTCCCATTATATTCCCACTTGATCAAAAAGGGAGTACGTCAAGCTAGTGACGTAAAACAAGCGCTTCTTGGGAGGCAACCCAAGTTCTTTCCATTTCTTTCTTCCTTTCTTTCTTTTATTGAAAAACCCAAAAACATTCAAAAATCCAAAAACATTTAAAAATTGAAAAATAAAAAAATATATTTTGTTATGATTCGTGTACATATTGAGTTTTTAATTTCGTGTGATTTTCTTTCTAGATTTGGTTTTTCGACTTCAATCATTGGGCGATTTGATAAGTTAGTAGCGTTCATGAAGCCGGGAGTTACTAGCCATGCTCGATTTTTGCTTGGATTGGCTTAGATGCCTTAGGTGGACCCTACCGAGCTCGACTCAAACTCGCTCGGTTAAGGAAGTTTCTATTCACCCTCCTTTTTACTTGGTTCTCATTAAAATGCGGGTAATGCATGGTTTAAGTGTGGGGTGGGTAGGTGGTTAGGGTCCGGGTGTCGAAAAGCATGTTTTGTTGTTCTTAACTCGAGCCTTGGCGAAGTGACGCTTACTATTTGCGCTTTTATATGGTTAAGTCGATTTTTGTGTCTTTTGAGTCGTTATTACATTGTTCAACAACTCCACATGCTTGAAAGTTTGAATAGTTTACTTGTCGGGTTTTTGCATGTTTATGGCCTCTTGTGTGAAGGGTTGAATTTTTGTGCTTCGTCCAAACCCGCCTATATATATATATAATCAACATTTTCTCGTGAAAAGATTGCAAAGCTCTAAAATCTCTTTTGATTTTGCTCCCAAATTCGGTGCAAACTAGTGAGTAGCCTTGTGCGATTTATCGGCTTGCTTGCGTTTTTAGGGAAATTGCATTGAGGAGGTTTGATTTTGCTCGTACATGATCGAATTTGAAAATGACCTCGAGGCACATATATCACCCTTGTTCCGGCCATATTCATATATGTAAGCTACTTAAAAATCCCAAACGAGCCCCCTTGAGCCTTTATCCCGTTTCTTGTTAGCCGAGCTCGATTTTAGCTCTTGTATCTTTGCAAATTGTGAGGTGAGAGGGTGTGTTGTTAGTTGACAAGAAATGTGAGGGGAAATCGATTGTGGGCTTTGGGTTTTGAGTTGCTTATACAAAAAAAGAAAAAAAAAAGAGAGAATAATACTCCAACACAAATCACGAAAAGTGATAAAGCGAGCGTTCAAGCATAAAGCCTAATTCAAAAAGGGCTAAGTCTAGTGAAAAGAAGCAAATTCGAAAAAAGCTTCTACATGTTGTGAAGAATAAAGTCGGGAAAGCGTGAAAATGTATGAAAAGGGTGTCGATTGAAAGATTGGTGAATTGGGAATGGTGAAGCGATCATAAGCTTCGGATTTTAAAAGTTAGGATTTTGATGTGTTATTGATCACGTTTAATCGTGTGTTGGCCACTATATCCATATATTCCATACCTTACCAAAGTGCCAACATTACAACCCATAATAAAGACCTCTTTCGATTCTTGTTTGGTCATGTACTATGAACAATTTTGAGCGTCCGATTTGTGAAATCTTGACGAGTGCATGCATTGTCTGATTCGAGCGTATACACGTCCCATATCAAACACTTGAGCCGAATACCCTCAAATTTCCATTTGTGAGGAAGTCATCGATTTGGCTTGCATTTGAGAAAGAGTAATACGAGCAATGCTTGACGATAGCGAGTTTATGTTGATACTTCCATCATATTAAATAAGGATAAGCACAAGGATTTTTATTTTTACATAATATTCATTGCATGTACACTCTCGATTCTTTTTGTTGTTCGAGGACGAACAAACCGATAAGTGTGGGGTAGTTGTTTTGCATGTAATTGTGGTGTTTGTCTAGTGTTTTTAATTAGGATTTTATGTTAGTTTTAGTAGTTTTTTAGTCGAGTTTTGTTAGGTTTTCACTTGTTTTCTCGTTTTGTTGTTCTTTTCGTGTTTCTTGTTGATTTTATACTTGAAATAGTTAAATGAGTTCAACTAATTTGTGGATGGGGGTTATTTGTGTTAGGTTTTGACAAGAAGGCAAAAAGAAGGTGAAAATTGGCCCTTGGCTCGATTTGGCTCGAGCCAAGGCGAGTCCCGCGCACAGCAGCTCGGCCGCTTCCGAGCGCTGCCGGCCACGCCCGCCTAGTCCCGCGCGCAGCTGCCGAGTCCCGCGCGCAACTGCCGAAAGCTGCCGAGCGTGTCCGCCCAGGCCTGCCGACGCTGGCCAAGAGCTGCCGAGCATGTCCGCCCATGACTGCCGACGCTGGCCGAGAGCTGCCGAGCATGTCCGCACACGACTGCCGAGGGCTGGCACGACTGCCGAGCGCTGTCGATCGACTGCCAAGGGCTGGCTCGACTGCTTTCCAGAGAGTGGCCCATCCTGCCGAGAGCAGTCGATCGACTGCCGAGCCAGTTGATCGACTATGCGCATGCCTGCCGAATGCCTCCGAGAGCTGCCGAGTCCTGCGCACAGCGCCTGCCGACAGCTGCCGACCACGACCGAGCCATCTCGCCCATCTCCGAGCCACCTTGCCAATTTTGCCGAGCCAATCGAACAACTTCCAACTTCAGAGACTCCAAATTTAAACACTTGTCGCATGGGCACTTAATCATGCCCATCCTATTCACAAGAGGCCCACACATGTTGATAAATTCACTCACTCCACGCCTAAACTCTGGTGACATTTTATTTGTAATTCGCGTCCATCTCTTATCAATCACCATATTTTAAAGCTGGACAAAGAAAAATGACCAAAATAGTTAGGTAAATTCTTAGCTCCTCTATTATAAATTATTTACAAAATTCATATATTTTACATTTATTTATAAACATATAATTGTGGATTGATTAAAATAAAAAACCACAAAGCACAAAAAAACACAAAAATATTAGAAAAATATAATACATAAAATTACAATTTTCCTTTCCATTTGAGTGTGCATATGATGTGCATTAGAAAATTTCTATTCTTTTATTTCGAAAACAAACACATAAACAAACAACCTATTGGAACGATATAACCAAGATTCTGGAAGGACATGTCCTTCCAATTACTGAAGCCGCGAGAGTCTACTCCTAACTTGTCATAATGAATCTTAAAATAACTAATAAATAAACCTATAAACGACATTGCAAATTTATTGGAACGACTAGCCGATATTCTGGAAGGACATGTCCTTCCAATTACAAGATTATTCAAAATTTCATCTGTCATTGTTCAAAATTTCTAACATTGTTCAAAACTTCACCCCTCAATTTCACCCCTCGATTTCTAACATTGTTCAAAATCTCACCCCTCAATTTATCTAACATTTTTCAAAATTTCATGAAATATAATACAAAAAATTACACATAAGGCAAGGACAAGCAATTCATCTGTCATTCCCGAAAACCTCTTGAAATATAACACAAATATAAACATAGGAGGTATGGAGAAGAATTTAAATTGTACCTTTGTCTTCTTCAAAAAAATTTTACAGCAACAGGAAATTCTGGAAGGACATTCAAACCRGCTGGAAAGACAAGTCCTTCCAGTTACAGCAACCGAAAATTATATATGCTCACACATTAATTTGAAGAGGAGAAATTAGTAAGGATGAGAAATTTTTTGGTGCGGCTGGAATGACAAAGACAAAACCGAAGTGAGGGATAAGGTGAAGTAGAACAAACCAAAATAATATTGAAAAAGTGGGGGGAAGGTGAATATTAGGTGGAGGGTATTAAATGAGGTAAGTGGTATTTTGGAAGGACGTTTTATTAATAGGAAGGACATGTCGCTCCAACAAATGCACCATTAAATTGATGCTCTGTGGAACGAAAAATTATATTTACAGGAACGACATTGTTATTTATAGGAACGACAAATGTCGTTCCAATAGATAATTGGACCTACAGGAACGACTTTTGTATGTCGTTCCTATATGTTTAATCTATAGGAAGGACAAATTTGTCCTTCCAATTTTGTCCTTCCAGTAGGTGTCATTTGTTGTAGTGATGTGTTATACATTGACGACCAGGACAATAGCAAGCAAAACGAAGTTGTGATGTAAGTTGCACACATTCTTTACTTTTATAATTTATTGCACTATTCTTGTCTTGATAAAATGAGTGCTATCGTTTTTCTTGCAGTTTACCTTTGGCATATTGTTCTTCTTCATATATATGTGTGGTTGGGGTTTTTGAGCATCTTACATATATGTCCATTCTTTGGTTGTCTAATTCGGGGTTGTCAATGCTTGTATTTCAAAAAGTCTCAAAAAATTATCATTTATATATCGAAAATAATAAAAAATTTTACTTTGTTTATAATTTCACATTTTTTAAAGAAAAAACTAACATTTGTGGGCCCAAATTCTCGATATCCTCTATTCTATATGACAATAGATCCCAAATAATTGATGTTAGTGATTTTATGTAACATTGGGTTTTTAAATATCCGGTTTTAAGTTTGAGATAAATTATAATTATGCCACCAGACATTTTCTCAACATCTATTTGCACAAAACTAATGTGAAACGACCAATGTGGAAGCCCCATTTTGTAGTAGTGGAAGTCGAGTCACCCTTAATTTTATCACTGCAAGTGTATGAGGTTCACTCGTAGTTATGGTTGAGAAAGGCCATATCCAAAAAGACTTGTTAATTAATTACTTTAATCGTAGTAGCTTGATTTTTAATTTAAAATTTTAATAATAAAAGAACAAATAAAAATAAAATAAAAATATCAAAGATAGGTATGAGAGATTATTAATTCCTAGACATGGTGCAATTGACAACTATTTTTTGTTTATGATAAATAATATTTTAATCGAAAGTTAAATCCTATAAGACTTTGCAAAGCTAATCCAAATTTCATTTACGTAGGCAAAGGTGCATAGGCTAAATTATTTGCATGCATGTGCTTTTAAGATTAGCTAGGCACCTGAATTCATACATAATTTACTCCCATATCCTGAATCAAAGCGGTTAAATCGGACATGATTATAACAAAACTAAATACGTTTACATAATATATGAAAAAATTTAATCTAAAAATATAAACAGAGTGGAGAACCTTTTCAAGTTGTAACGACTCTTGGGGAACTTCGCTTGTCATTCCGTGGAGAGAAGGGAGTCAATCCTCTGTCCTTGGGCTCCCAAACCTTATCCATCACAAAAGTTTTAGTGCTTCTAAGCTTCTAATATGTGATAAAATGTTTTTTAAGGTTCAGGGGGTGTAGGGTCTTTATAGGACAACAAAAAGACTTTAAAATGCAGTCCTAACTAAAATGTTCCATCATTGCACCCAACTTGCAAGTCAGGTGTCAAGTCGAGTTTTAAGTTGGGTGTAGCTCCAGTGTTCCACAATTTCATCTGCACCTGATTCAAACTTTTTGCACCTACTTTTATTAAATTTTTCAATTTTAAAAAGCTCACCCGCAAGAGTACGGGATCGCATGTAGGTTGATAAGTTGACTCAAGTCGATCTCTCGAGGAAAGCTCGATTCAGAAGTTTGTTTTATGTTTGCGTTTCACGAATAAGAAAATAAAGAAAAATAAACACAAGATCCAATTTTGTTTGAGAGTTTTAAGAACTAAAATTTATTAAACTAATTTAAACTAAGAATTAATTAATTACGACTAATTAATTAAATCTAAGATTATTTAAACTGAGAGCTAATTATCTAATTCCTAAAATTATTTTATCTAAAATGATTTAAGAAAACTAGGGTACTAGAGTTTTGACTCGTCTCCACGATCGCTTGGGAACACCCAATTGATGGTTCAGTACGAATTTAGGCTCTGTGCCTATTAGATCTAGCTAAAATTCATAATAAAAATAAACATCCCAAGCTCAACACAATCACAAGAAAGATTCGTCATGGAAAGAATAATTATTATTTAAACTAATTAAAAGCATGTAACTAAATTAAAAGCGAAAAAAATAATTACTTACTAATTAGACTAAGAAGATCCGCAGCGTTTTGGTGAAAAAATCTTGAATCTTACCTACCTAAAAACTAATCTAAAACTAAGAATTTGAAACTAAGAAATATGGAGAGTAACTAAGAAAATAACTCGGCACTCGTCGGGGTTGTCAGCCCCTAAGAGGCCTTTGAAACCCTAGGAAAAGTAAAAAGTAGGAAAAGTATGCTTAAAATCCAAATTACATAGGGTATTTATAGTTTTTCCATGTCTTGTGAAATAAGAAACCCTAAAAATGCATTTAACACATTGGCGTCAACAGGTGCGTCGGTCGACGCAGGCTGTCGACGCTAGTCATGGCTCGGCAGGTGTGGCGTGCAGCGCTCGGCAGAGGCAGCGTCGACGGGCGCGGTCGACGGTCCTAGGATATACGCCAACAAACAGTTGCGTTGGTTAGGTGCGTCGATTGATGCCGGAAAACGTCGATCGATGCGAGTAATATATTGGCATCAACGGGTGCGTCGATGCCTGCATCGGTCGACGGACTTGCCTTCGATGCCTCATTTTATCGGATAAATCCGCTACTTGTTCAACGATAAGCTCGATCTCAACTCCCGATCATCAAATTTCACCTTGTAAGCGTTGAACTTCAACGGTTACTTAGTTGTATGGGGAAAAAATAGAGAATAATCACCCGTTTGTATCAATTATGATCAAAAAGCGGCAAAATAAGCTGGAGATAAGAAAATACGAAAATACACTCAATCTATCCAACCTATACCGAAAACAACAAAAATTAACTAAAATACCAACAAAAATCAAGACAAATCCGTGTTAATCAGCACCCAACTTCTTAGTCGGATGTCTCCCCAGTGTTGTACCAACACGACAAGTAACACGTGTGAGTCTTCCTTCTAAATTTTGACCCTTAAAACTATTGAATTAGTCAAAGATGCCTTCACAAAATTTGTATCTCTATCTATTGAATTTTTGTGGTTTGAATCACCTCGATCAACCTTTGTATGAGAGAATTATGGCTGATATACGTAAAAGCTACAACATATATTCTTCAATATTTCATATCTTCAATACCCTATCTCTCGTTTTTGATTTCTACTCGTGATTCTTCCTTCCTCATGCATCCTTTGGTTGTATTTCAAAAGGTTTAATATTTATTTACATAAAACAACAAAAATACCATAAGCAAAATATTTTCCAAGATTTAAGAAAAACAAGAATAATCACATAAAAAGTGTGTGTGAACTATAAAATGCTATCAAATATAACCTTAAAAACATGTGAGTTTACACGTAAACATGAGGTGATGGTGGCAGAAGACTTTTTAGTAGTGGTGGCGCGATGGGAGCAAACAAGAGTTGGATGTATTATTGGGGTTGGATAGGGAGAGGTAATCTATTAATTAGGGTAAATTGGAGGTTAAGTGAGTTCTTATTATTATTTTGCTTTATTTTGAAATTACACATTTATAAATTAAAAAAAATAACATTTGTGGGCCCAAATACCCAATGGTAGTTATTCTATATGACATGTGTTCCCAAAAAACCGATGTTAGTGATTTTATGTAACATTAGTTTTTTAAATATCCAAATTTAAGATAGAGATACATTATAATTATTTCACTAGACATTTTTTTCAACATCGATTTCCACAAAACCAATGTTAAACGATCGATGAGGAAGCCCCATTTTGTAGTAGTGGAAACCGAGTCACCCTTAATTTACCACTGCAAGTGTACGAGGTTCAATCGTAGTTTACGGTTGAGTAAGATCCACAAACACGTAGTAATTATGTACTTCAATATTAGTAGCTTGTTTTTTTTTTATTAAGTGAATCAAATATTAATTTAAAATTAAATAAAGAATAAATGAAAACAAAGTATAAATATCAAAGACAAATATGAGAGATTATTGATTACTAGACATTGTTTCGATTGACAACTCTTTTAGTTTTATGATAAATAATATTTTAATTAAAATTCTCATCCTATAGGACTTTGCGAAGCTAACTCATACTTCAGTTACATAAGAAAAGGTGCATTGACTAAATAACACTTATGCGTATGCTTCAACGCATTAGCCGCCTGACCTCATCCTTAATTTAGTTTAAAATGGATCCTATGACTATAATAGCCCCAGTCAAATAGCTAAACATCATGTACCCCATCTATGTCTCTTATCTTATTGCCTAAATATTACCTCGCCACTTTCTTATTGATTCAAATTTGCAAAAAAATATAAAGTGTTGATCAAGTGCTCACAGGTGATCAAAACAGGATAAAAAGAATATGTATTAAATGATTAATATATGAATACTTAAATATCGTAAAAATTAAATCATCAATTTACTCCCATATCTGGAATCAAAGTAATCTAATCATACATGGTTTTAATAAAACAATAAACTTTGCATAGCATGTGAACAAACTTAATCTATAAAAATAAATGAGAGTGTAGAACTGTATCGAGCAAAATGACTTATGGGGAGCTCTGTCTTGTTATCCCATGGATAAAAGGGAGTTAATCCTCTATCCTTGAGCCCTCAAATCTTCTCCAACACAAAATTTTAAGAGTTTCTAATCTTATAACATGTGATAAAGCTTTTTCTAACATTCAGTGGGTTGTAGGTTTTTTAAAGGGGTCCAGAAAGACCTAAAAATGCAACCCTAAATAATATGTTCCATTGTTGCAGCCAACCTGCAAGTCGGGTGTCAAGTCAGGTGTAACTTCAGTGTTCAACAATTTCATCTACACCCGACTTGTAATTCGGGTGTCTCTATAGTGTTGTACGCGAATCGTACACACGATAAGTAACTCTGGTGTGTTCCTGCTAACTTTAGACGCTTAAAATCGCCAAAACAGACTAAGGTTCCATCACAAGAGTTGTCACTACCTCATAAATTTCTATGGCTGCTTAAATCACCTCGATCGAACATCGTATAAGAGAGTTAGGGCTCAAACCCATAACAACTACAACATATGTTCTTCCATTTTTCATATTTTTTTCTACCTTATCTCCTGTTTCTGACTTCTACTCGTATTTCTTCCTTCCTCATGCATCCTTTGATTGTCTGACTTAGGATTCTCAATACTTGTATTTTAAAAAGGCTCTAAAGCCTATCATTTATCTAGAGAAAAAAAATAAATATACAAAAATCATAATATTTTCCAAGATTTAAGAAAATCACATGAAAAATGTACATGTGGCCTATAAAATCATGTCAAATATAACCTTAAAAATATATAAATTTACATGCAAACAAGAGGTGATGGTGGTAGGGGGATTTTGGCGGTGGTGGAGTGATGGCAGTAGAGTAGAGCTGGATGTGTTGTTGGAGTTGGATAGCGAGAGAGCATCTTTCAATTTGGGTAAATTTTGAGTTTTAGTGAGTAGTTATTATTATTGTTGTTGTTGTTGTTGTTGTTTTTGTTGTTGTTGTTAATATTATTATTATTATTATTATTATTATTATTATTATTATTATTATTATTATTTTACCTTTTTTTATATAATTTCACAATTTTTAAAGCAAAGAACTAACTTTACTGGGCCCAAATACTCGATTTTAGCTATTCAATATGACATCGATTTCCAAAATAAAATGTTGTTAGTAATTTTCTGTAACATCGAATTTTATAATATCTGATGTTAAGATTGAGATACATTAGAATTATGCCACAAGGCTTTTTTTTTTTTTAAATTGGATTTCACAAAAATGATTTTAAACGACCAATGTGGAAGCCCCATTCTGTAGTAATGTCAGTCGAGTTTGCCCTTTATTTTTACCATTGCAAATGTAGGTTCAATTTGTAACATCCCATATTTTTTTAGTGCTTTTCTAAGATTTTTGGTCCTTTTTGTTTAAACTTGCGACAATTTGTGATTTCATTTAGAATGGTCCAACAACTTTATGTTAAGTAATTTTATTTCATTTTTTAAAGGCCATTCTTCTTTGTTTTAGATTTGATCTATTAGTGAAAGTGCAAACCAAGCCCAAAGAAATCTAGAATTCTTTCAGATTTCCTACTCTTTACAGCAAAACACTCTAATAGGTTACATGGTTCTCAAAGTCTCATAATCAGTTACAAACTCCTAAACCTAAGCTAGTAATCAAAATCTCTTTTTAATCACTTCACAATTTATCATACGGTCGCAAGCAAGGTAAAATCCATCTTTTATTTTCTAAATTCTTTGTTTTCAAAGAATAATGCAAGCCTTTAAGTCCCATGTTCCGGAAGCCATCGTAACCGGATCGGCTGCCGATCCCAACCATTCAACCCTGCCAACATCAGAACAAATCGTAGACCCCGACAATTTTCGTCCAAAATCCACATCAAACCCCATTTCAGGCCAAAAGAACTACGACAACCACCGCCAAAATGGAATCCAACGCTCAACCATCATTGAAACCAACCCCAAACGAATTCCCGGACGAGCCACCACCTGCCAGACCAACTCGGACCCCTGTCACCCCCACAGTCGCGTTCGAGCGCCACCGCTGCCACCAGCACATCGTCACTGTCGCGGATGCTGGATCCATCGCCAACGCCGACCGTCGAGTATAGTCGTCCTGAAGCCCGTCATCAATTTTCTATTGTCCATCACGATGAATCAATCTGTCTAGCCACCACCTCACCGAGGTCGTACTTTAGCGCAGCCGAGTCGCCTCCCCAGCCGAACGCCGCTGCCCGATTTGTCGTCGCCCTCCGCCGCCTTGCCAGATCTTTGCATGTCGCCGATCGATCGAAGGAGAGGGTTGGAAAATCCCTTTTCATACCCAGCAACCTTCAGAGTATTACCAATTGGCCCCATCAAATTTTATCCTTGTTTAACTGACCCCAAAAGTCTTCAAATCGTTCAATTGACCCACCAATTTTCTCAGAACCCAAAATTCAGCCCCCAAACTTACAAGAAACTCCATTCCATCCTATAGACATTTCAAACTATCTTCTTTCCACCCTACAGCTTCATGAACTTTACAAAAATAGCTCCTTTGACTTGACTTCAAGGTTTGACCGATAATTATTTCAATTATTCCTATTTAAGTTTATTAAGTCATATTTTCTATAATAAGTTAAATTACGTCTTCATGTAGGAGCATTGTTTTTTAGACTTATGATTTGCAATCATGACCATCTGCATAATTCAAGATCACAAACGCCAGTTTAAAGGTGGGGATATTTAACTCAAAATCTTTTTAAATTCAAGTTCATATTAATTGCTCGATATGTTATAGTTTATGGTGATTACATGACAGTTATACAATTATGGTCTTCTGGCACTTGACTATGTACACATAGAGTCGCGCAACAACACAAAACAATTATTGGTCAGGGGCCGTAATAGGTCCGGGGTCAACGGATCCTTTGTATTGTCCCACCATACTGCACAGAATAATTATTATACATGTTTTACTATGATACTATTTTGTATTGAGAAATTAATTAAGAACAGTATCTCCACTGAGTCATTAAGTACTCATCCCTTTTCATCAAATATTTTTCAGGTTAAGTGAAGTCGAGCAGAAGCGTGGTGGTGCGACGATAATAAAATATAATTTAAAGTTTATATATTTCCATATTTAAAACTTGATCAAATAGTCGTATTTTATACATGTTGGATTTATTCGAGCGTTATTTAAAAAATGTCTTATTATTTATTATTACTATTATTATTATTTTATTTGTTATGGTCAACGTGTATTATATGTATTTGTTTTGTTTAAAGTGATATGTGGTATTATTTCATACAAATTATTTGTCATAATTTGTTTATCTTAAAAATTATTCAAATGTGTTATTTATAGAAACGTCCCCTATATTACTTTCATCAATTATGAATGCTTCCGCTTATATTTTCGCTATGAAAAATCGGGGCGTTACACAATCGTAGTAATGGTTGAGGAAAGCAAACACTTATTAATTAAGTACTCCAATCGTAGTATCTTGATTTTATTTGAGAATTCATGTTTCAATTTAATTTCTAATAAAAGAAATATTCAAAATAAAATATAAATATCAAAGTTAAATATGATAGATTATTGATTCCTAGAGAAGGTTACGATTGACAATTCTTTTGGTTTTCTGATAAGTAACATTTTAATCAAAAGTATAGTTATATAGGACTTCGTGAAGTTAACCTATACTTCAGTTACATAATCAAAGGTGCGTAGACTAAAAAATTTTCATGCACGTGCTTCAACGCACTTGCTAAAAATATTTTAAGATTATAGTAGCTCCCGTTAAATACATAAATATCTCGTACCCCCATCTACATCGCCTATATCTTTACCTAAATATTACCTCGCCACATTCGTATTGATTCAATATTGGAAAATAAGTGTAGAAGTTAGAAGAGATCAAAACAAATAGAACGAATAGGTATTAAATGATTAATATATAAATACTTCAATATCATAAAAATTAAGTAATGAATCTACTCCCAAGTCTGGAATAAAAGCGACTTAATTGAACATGGTTATAAGAAAACTAAAAACATTTGCATAACACATGAACAAACTTAATCAAAAAAGAAATAAAAGAGAGTGGAGAACTGTTTGGAACAAAGTAACTCATGGGGAACTCTTTCTTCTCATCCCGGGGAGTGAAGGTCATAGACCCTCCACCTTGGTTGCTCATATCTTCTCCAACACAAACACTTTAGTGTTTCTAATTTTATAATATGTGATAGGAGCTTTTTCTAACATTCAATGGGTTTTAGAGGATATTTATAGGGGTGCAGAATTAGAGGTGTTAGTTAGGTTAAGGTTAACCGCCTAACCGATGGTTAGTAACCGGTTGACAAGTTATAGTTAACCGTTGATCGCCAGTCTCGGTTAAAATCGTAATCGTCAATCAGTCACCGGCGGTTAGGTTACGGTTAAGGTTAACCTCTAACCGTAACCGGAGGTTATAACAACCGGTTAACCAAAGTTTAAAAAAAAAGAAAGAATTATGGCGGTTTAACTGACGGTTAAATCGGTTAATCAACGGGTTTAACCGATAAACCGACCGGTTAACTGAAATCGATGGTTATAACGGCTAATTTTTCAAATTTTATTTAAATTTAAAAAAAGGGCGGTTAACCATCGGTTCAGTTAACCACACCTAACCGTAACCTTAACCGGTTCACGATCGGTCAGGTTATAGTTGGGCATCGGTCGGTTAATTTAACTATCGATTATTAACCACCGGTTAATTAACCGGCCGGTTAATAACCGAATAACACCCCTATGCAGAATGACCTAAAAATACAACCTTACAATAATATGTTCCATTATTACACCCAACTTGCAAGTTATATGTCAAATGGGTTGTAGCTCCATTGTTCAACAGTTTAATCTACACCCAACTTGTAAGTCGGGTGTCTCTCTAGTGTTGTACGAGAATTGTACACACGATAAGTAACTCTGGTGGGTTCCTGCTACCTTTTGACCCTTAAAATCGAAAAAATAGACTAAGATTCCATCACAAAAGTTATCACTAGCTATCTCATAATTTTTTTTCAGATTCTTAAATCACCTCGATCGAACATCTTACAAGAGAGTTATTGGCTCAAATGCGTAACATCCACAACATATCTTCTTCAATTTTTCATATTTTCACTACCTTATCTCTTGTTTTTTACTTCTACTTGTAGTTCTTCGTTCCTCATGCATCATTTGGTTGTCTAACTTGGGATTCTCAATACTTATATTTTAAAAAAGCTCCAAAACCTATCAATCATCTAGAGAAAACAACAAATATACCAAAATCATAATATTTTCTAAGATTTAAGAAAATCAAGGAAAATCACATGAAAAATGTACGTGTGGCCAATAAAATGATATCAAATATAACCTTAAAATTATATAATTTTACATGCAAAAAGGAGATGATAGTGGCAGGGGGCTTTTGGCGGTGGTGGCACAATGGCAGCAGAGCAGAGCTGGTGTGTTGTTGGAGTTGGATAGCGAGAGGACATCTTTCAATTTGGGTAAATTTTGAGGTTAAGTATGTTATTATTATTGTTATTATGGTTATTGTTATTATTATTATTATTATTTTACTTTTTTTTAATACTTCACATTTTTTAAAAGAAAAAAATAACATTATTGGGCCTAAATACCCTGTAGTTATTCGATATGACATCGATTCCCAAAAAAAAATTATGTTAAAATTTTTATATAACATCAGTTTTTTAAATATCCGAGTTTAAGTTTGAGATACATTATAATTATCCCACCAGTAATTTCTTTAACATCAATTTTCAACGACCGATGTCGAAACCCCATTTTGTAGTAATGATAATCGAGTTCGCACATAATTTTTACAACTGCAAGTGTACGGTGTTCAATCGTAGTAATGGTTGAGGAAGTCCATATTCACAAACACTTAGTAATTAAGTACTCCAATCGTAGTATCTTGATTTTATTTGAGAATTTATGTTTCAATTTAATTTCTAATAAAAGAAAAAACTTTAAGAAATATAAATATCAAAGTTAGATATGATAGATTATTGATTCCTGGACAAGGTTTCGATTGAGAATTCTTTTGGCTTTTTGATAAGTAACATTTTAATGAAAAGTCTATCTCTATAGGACTTTGTGAAGTTAACATACACTTCAGTTCCGTAATCAAAGGTGCGCAGACTAAAATATCTTCATACACGTGCTTCAACGCACTTGCTATAAAATATTTTAAGATTATAGTAGCTTTAGTTAAATACATATATATCTTGTACCCAATCTACATCGCCAATATCATTACCTAAATATTACCTCGCCACATTCGTATTGATTCAATATTTGAAAATAAGTGTAAAAGTTTGATCAAGTGCTCACAAGAGGTAAAAACAAAATAGAACAAATAGGTATTAAATGATTAATAAATAAATACTTCGATGTCATAAAATATAAGTCACGAATCTAACCCAAGTCGTGAATAAAAGTGATTTAATTTAACATGGTTATAACAAAACTAAAAATATTTGCGTAACATATGAACAAACTTAATCTAAAAAGAAATAAAATAGAGTGGATAATTGTTTGGAGAAAAATGACTCGTGGGGAACTCTTTCTTATCATCCCGGGGATTTAGGGGGTCAATCCTCCACCCTTGGGTGCTCAAATCTTCTCCAACACAAACACTTTAGTGTTTCTAATCTTATAGTATGTGATAAGAGATTTTTCAAACGTTCAATGGGTTGTAGGGTATTTATAGGGGTAGAGAAAGACCTAAAATTGCAACCTTAAAATAATATATTCCATTGTTACACACAACTTGCAAGTCATGTGTCAAATGTGGTGTAGCTCCAGTGTTCAACAATTTCATCCACACCCTACTTGTAAGTCAGGTGTCTCTCTTGTGTTGTACGCGAATCGTACACATGATAAGTAACTCATAAATTTTGCGGATGCTTAAATCACCTCGATCGAACATCTTACAAGAGAGTTATGGCTCAAATGCGCATATCTTCTTCAATTTTTCATATTTTTGCTACCTTGTCTCCTATTTCTTACTTCTACTCATAGTTGTTCCTTCCTCATGCATCCTTTGGTTGTCTAACTTGGGATTCTCAATACTTATATTTTAAAAAAGGCTCTAAAACCTATCAATTATATAGAGAAAACAACAAATATACCTAAATCATAATATTTTCCATGATTTAAGAAAATCAAGAAAAATCACATGAAGAATATACGTGTGGCCTATGTAATGATATCAAATATAACCTTAAAAGCATATAATTTTACATGCAAAAGAAGGTGATATTAGTAGGGGGCTTTTGGTGGTGGTGGCTTGATGGTAGCAGAGCAGAGCTGGGTGTGTTGTTGGAGTTGGATAGCGAGAGGGCATCTTTCAATTTGGATAAATTTTGAGGTTAATGGTGTCGTGATGGCAGCAGAGTAGAGCTTGGTGTGTTCTTGGAGTTGGGTAGTGAGAGGGCATATTTCATGTTTTTTATAAGAAGAAAACTAACATTTATGCGCCCAAATACCCAGTAGTTATTCTATATGACATCGATTCCCAAAAAGAAATGATGTTAGTAATTTTATGTAACATCGATTTTTGAAATATCCAAGTTTAAGTTTGAGATACATTATAATTATGCCACCAAAATTTTTGTAACATCAATCTTCAACGACCCATATGGAAGCCCCATTTTGTAGTAATGGTAGTCGAGTTAGCCCGTAATTTTTACAACTGCAAGTGTACGAGGTTCAATCGTAGTAATGGTTGAGGAAGGCCATATTCACAAACACTTAGTAATTAAGTACTTCAATTGTAGTAGCTTGATTTATTTAATAATTCATCAATTTAATTACTAATAAAAGAATAAATGAAAATAAAATATAAATATCAAATATAAATATGAAAGACTATTGATTTCTAGACAAGGTTTCGATTGACAACTGTTTTGGTTTTATGATAAATAACATTTTAATCAAAAGTCTAATTCTATAGGACCTCGCAAAGTTAACTTGTACTTCAGTTACGTAATCAAAGTTTCATAGACTAAAATATCTTCATGCACGTGCTTCAACGCACTTGCTAAAAGTATTTTAAGATTATAGTAGCCCCCATGAAATAGATGAAGATCTAGTACCCCGTCTACGTCATCTATCTGATTGCCTAAATATTACCTCGCCACGTTCATATTGATTAAGTATTTGAAAATAAATTTAAAAGCATTGATCAAGTGTTCACAAGAGATAAAAATATAAGAGAACGAATATGTATTAATGACTAATAAAAAAATTAATATAATAAAAATTGAGTCATCAATATACTCTCATTCCTAGAAACAAAGCGATCTAATCGAACATGGTTTAATAAAACTAATAACATTTGCATAACACATAAACAAACTTAATTTAAGAATTAAAAGAGAGTGAAGAACCATTTCGAGCCGTAATGACTTGTGGGGAACTCCGTCTTGTCATCTCGTGGAGAGAAGGGAGTTAATCTCACATCCATGGGCTCCCAAGTCTTCTCCAACACAAACTTTATAGTGTTTCTAGGTTCCTAATATGAAATGTAAGCTTTTTTTCACGTACAGATGGTGTAAGGTATTTATAGGGTTCCAAAAAGACCTAGAAATTCAGCCCTAATCAATATGTTCCATCGCTGCACCCAACTTGAAAGTTGGGTGTCAAGTTGGGATCTAAGTTGGGTGTAGCTCTAATGTTCCACAATTTCATCTGCATCCGACTTTTAAGTTAGGTGTCTCTCCATTGTTATACCCGAATCACACACACAACAAGTAACGCGGGTCTATCTTGCTTCTAACTTTTGACCCTTAAAACTGCCAAATTAGACTTAGGTGCCTACACAAAAGTTTCATGTGTATCTCATTAATTTTGTGTACACTTATATTACCTCAATCGTAACTCATATGAGAGAGTTGTAGATCAAATATGTAATAGCTATAACATATCTTCTTCAATTCTTCATATCTTCACTACTTTAGCTCTCGTTTCTAACTTCTACTCATGATTCTTCCTTCCTAGTGGATCTTTTGGTTGTCTTAATTAGGGTTTTCAATGCTTTTATCTCAATAAGGCTCAAAAACCTATCTTATCTATAGAAAACAAGAAGTGTACAAAAGCATAAATTTTCCAAGATTTAAAAAGAGAGAAATCACATGAAAAGTGTATGTGTGGCCAATAAAATATTATCAAATATAACCTTAAAACACGTAATTTCACATGTAAATATGAGGTGATGGTGGCGGGGGTTTATTGATTCCTAGACATGGTCTTGATTGACATCTCTTGGTTTTATGATAAATAAAATTTTAATCATAATTCTATTCATATATAACTTCGAGAAACTAACCCTTACTTCAGTTACGTATGTAAAGGTGCATAGACTAAAAACCCACAGGCACGTGCTTCAATGCATTAGCCCCCCGACCTCATACATTATTATGCTAAAAAAATGTACTAGGATTATAGTAGCCCCTGTCAAATTTATGAACATCCCATACCATGTCAACGTCTCCTGTCTTGTTACCTAAATATACCTCGCCATGTTCGTATTGATTTAGTATTTGAAAATAAATGTAAAGCATTGATCAAGTGCTCATGAGAGATCAAAATAAGATAGATCGAATATGAATTAAATGATTAATAAATTAAATACATTAATATCATAAATTTGGGTCATCAATTTAGTTCAAGCCGGAATCAAAGTGATTTAAAAGGACATTATTATAAGAAAACTAAACATCTCTTGCATAACACATGAACAAACTTAATCTAAAAATGAAAATAGAGTGGAGAACCATTGCGGTCATGATGACTCGTGGGAAAATCCGTCTTGTCATCCCATGGATAGAAGAGCATCAATCTTCCATCACGGGGCTCCTAAATTTCCTCCAAAATGAAACTTTATGTGTTTCTAGGTGTTCTAAAGATGTTTTTAAAGTTCAGGGGTGTAAGGTACTTTTAAAGGTCCAAAAAGTCCTAAAGTTGGAACCCTAATTAATATGTTCCCCCTCACCCAACTTGCAAGTAAGGTGCCATATCGGGTGCTAAGTAGGGTGTAGCTCCAGTGTTCTAAATTTTCACTGCACCCGACTTGTAAGTTTTGTGTCTCTCTAGTGTTGTACTTAAATTGCGCACTAGACAAGTAACTTGATTAGCCATTAGGTGTGACTTTTGATCAGTTTTAGCCCTCAAAAAAACCTACTTAAACTTAAGTGTCTTCATAAAAGTTGTAGTTCTATCTTTAAGCTTTTGGTGGACAATTGGATCACCTTGATCGAACTTCGTATGAGAGAGTTATGTCTCTAATACATATCATCTTCAACTCTTTATATTCAATTCTTCATATCTCTGCTACCTTATCTCCTGTTTTTCACTTCTTCTCATAATTCCTCCTTCCTCGTACATCCTTTGATCGTCTGACTCAGGGTTGTTAATGCTTACGTTCCAAAAAAGCTCGAAAACCTATCATTTATCTATGAAAACAACAGAAACACCAAAAGCATAATATATAAAGAATGATTTGGCTCGAAAACCTTGGCTGTTGTACTACGTAAAGAGAGTTTATATACAAAACCCTAAAAGGCATCTACAAGGAAAACTAAATCATGTACATAAATACAATATATATAATATATCCTAATACTCCCCCTCAAGTTGGAGCATGAGGATCCCGAATGCCCAACTTGCCCAATAAAAAATGAAACTGTTGAAAGCCAAGGGCCTTAGTAAGGATATCAGTTGGCTGAGAGTGAGTACGAACATGAGCAGTGCGAATAGTGCCAGCAAGTAAGAGATCTCAAATGAAGTGACAGTCCACCTCAATATGCTTAGTCCGATCGTGGAACACCGGATTAGCAGCAAGAGCAGCCTGACTATCACAAAACAAACGCATGGGAGCCAAAAAAGAGATGCCGAGAGAACGAAGCAACTCCTTGAGCCAAATAAGCTCACAGCAGGTGCTTGCCATGGCACGATATTCAGCTTCGGTAGATGACCTGGAGACCGTGTGCTGTTTCTTAATCTTCCAAGAAACTGGAGAGGATCCAACCTGAACAAAGTAGCCATTAACTGAACGACGTGTTAGAGGACACGTCGCATAATCAGAATCACAGAAAGCTGTAAGCTCCAGACTGCTGCTGGAAGATAAGAAAATACCCTGGCCTGGATGACTCTTGAGATATCGAAGAACACGAATAGCAGCATCCCAATGGTCAATAGTAGGTTCCTGCATGAACTGAGCAAGAGTATGAACAACAAAGCAAATCTCAGGATGAGTAATGGTCAAGTAAATCAAGCGACCAATCAGCCGACGATATCTATCCGGAGCATCAAACAGAGGTGCAGATGAGAGTGAAAGCTTATGATTTTGTTCCATCGGGAACTCACAAGGCTTGGCTCCAAGTAAACCAGCCTCAGAGAGAATGTGAAGAGTATACTTCCGCTGAGATAAGAACAAACCTTCAGCAGAACGAGCAATCTCAATACCAAGGAAGTACTTGAGAGGGCCCAAATCCTTCATATGAAAACATGAACTCAACTGACCCTTAAACTTGGCGATAGCAGCAGAATCATTCCCAGCAATAATAAGATCATCAACATAAACCAGAACATGAAGACAGATGCCAAAACTTGTATAAGAGAATAAGGAATAATCAGCACGAGACTGAATGAAGCCAAATCTGCGCAGAGCTGCAGTCAACTTAGCAAACCAGTTCCTAGGTGCCTGTCGAAGCCCGTACAGAGAGCGATTAAGCCTGCAAAACTTGCCAGAAGTGTTAGAAAAATCAGGAGGAGGTCTCATATAAACTTCCTCATGCAAGTCGCCATGTAGAAAAGCATTATGAACATCTAGCTGATGCAATTCCCAGTTCCGAATAGCAGCTACTGCAAGCAAAATGCATACAGACACCATTTTAGCCACAGGAGCAAACTTCTCCTTGTAGTCAATGCCCGCTTTCTGATTATTTCCAAGAACCACCAATCTGGCTTTGTACCTCTCAATAGTACCATCAGATTTATACTTAATCCTGTAAACCCATTTAAAACCAATGGGTCTCTTCCCTGGAGGGAGGTCGGAAAGTGTCCAAGTCTCGTTTCATTACAAAGCAGCAATCTCAGCTTGCATGGAAGCTTTCCACAAAGGATCAGAAGCAGCAGCAGCAGCAAAAGTAGTCGGTTCTGGAACAGACTGAATAGCAGCAATAAAAGCAACATGTGCAGGCAAAAAATGCGAGCACTTAACATAATTAGCTATAGGATAGGATGTACCTGATAACAGAGACAGTTCAGACGAAGGAAACAAAGGGGTCACATAACTACGCACAGTGTTGCAGACATAGTCTCTTAACTTTACAGAAGGAGTCCTATCGCGGGTAGAACGGCGAGTTGTTTCTTGAACAGTGACAGGAGACCTATCAACAGTCTGCGTGGGGGCCAATGTACAGCTAGGGTCAGATATGACTTGAATAGAATCAGAAGGAGGTGGAACTCTACTCCCCCTGACGTCAATCTGCGTTGGGGCATTTGTGGAGTTAAGGTCAGGTTCATGAACAGAAGCAGTAGGTGACATCCGTCTGCGAATGGGAAAGAGGGTCATAGGTATCATCAAAAATAGAGTGATGAGACTCAGCACTGGACTGTGCAGCTGGAGAAGAAATGGGCTGAAAAGGATATTGTGCTTCATAAAAAGTAACATCAGTAGAGACGAAACGTTCATGGGTCTCTAAATCATACATTTTCCAGCCTTTCTGTCCTCTAGGATAACCAAGAAAAACACATTTTCGGGCCCTAGGTGCAAACTTATCAGTGGAACGTGGGATAGTAGAAGCAAAACACAAGTAACCAAAAACCCTCAATCGATCAAAATCAGGCAAACATCCATGTAAAATTTCAAAAGGAGTTTTATTGTGAAGAAGAGGAGTTGGAGTTCGATTTATCAAATAAGCTGCAGTCATAATGCAATCACCCCAAAACTCTAAAGGAAGATGATCATGAAAACGAAGTGCTCGAGCAACATTCAAAATATGCCTTTGCTTTCTTTCAGCTCTACCATTCTATTGAGGAGTACCAACACAAGAAGTTTGAAAATCAATTCCATATTGGTTAAAGAAAGGACGCATACAGGTAAACTCAGTTCCATTATCACTGCGAAAACTTTTTACTTGTTTTCCAAATTGACGACTAGTCATGGCACAAAAATTAGAAATTAAAGAGGCAACTTCCGATTTATTAACCATAAGAAGAATCCAAATGCCTCTAGAAAAATCGTCCACTAAAGTTAAAAAATAACGGGCCCCTGAAACAGCCGGAGTCCTATAAGGACCCCAAACATCACAATGAACAAGATCAAAACAATCCTTAGAAATTAACTTAGAAGTAGAAAAAATAGACCTAGTTTGCTTAGCCCTATGACAACTATCAAGAGGGTCTAAGCCACCGTTTATTTGAATGTTAGGTAACTGCCGAAGTACAGAATGGGAAGGGTGACCAATACGGGAATGCCAAAGGGCTGCAAAGTTGGCATCAATCCGCGAAGCAAGAGCCACTGTAGGTGCCACACGCAGCCAGTAAACCCCATTTTGTTCCTCACCCGCTCCAATCAAGGTCATCGTAGTACGATCCTGTACAAGACATAGCTTATCAGTTACTGTCACAAGGCAATTCTGATGTTTAAGTAATTGAGAGCATGAAATCAAGTTACAAGTCAACTGAGGAACAAGTAAAACATCTCTCAAAATCAAATGATTGCTGAAATGAATGATTCCAGCACGACAAGCCGAAGTCGTCGACCCATTAGGCAATAAAATTGTCGATGTGTAAACGTTCTTCATATTAGAAAGCAATGACACGTCACTCGTCATATGAAATGAAGCACCAGTATCTAAAATCCAATTAGAAAACATACCCATTGCATTTCCGGCATTGCCAGAAGTCGACTGGAACATAGTAATGAGATGCTGAAATTGAGATTCAGACAAACTAATTCCCGCGCGATCCAAAGCGGAGAAGTTGCCGCATAAAGCGGATCCCGAACCCGCGGTCTCTCCCTGGGCTGCGTTAGTCTAGCCACGTCCGTGGGGCCTCTGCTGCGCACGTTCCGGACCAGGAGATGAACCACTTGGAGCAGCGAGTCTTAATTTATGATTGGCGATACGTTCTTCCGACCACCATTTGGGATAACCGAGTACCTGAAAGCAAGATCGGGACTCATGCCCGACCTGATTACATGTCGCACAAACAGGCCTGTCTGGCCGATGCCTGCTGTCGCTGCGAGGCTGGCCGAAGTAGCGAATTCTAGTCCTGTGATCTGCAGTCTCCAGGCGTGATCCACTGCGACTAGATTGAGCAGTGAATGCCCCTCCTTCAGCCCGCGACTCGCAGACCGAAGCCACTGTCCGCTAGCGTTCATCTTGAATGGCCAGCGCATAAGCCCGATTTAAGTGCGGTAAAGGCTCTTGCGCCAGTACATGAGATCGAACAGTAGCAAAGGAATCGTCCAGGCCCATGAGGAAGTGATGAATCCGTTCCTCATCACGTTCCTGGCTCAAATCTTCAGCCCACTTGCACTCGCACTTCTCCCAAGTACAACTACGAGCGCTTTGATAGTTAGCCAATTCATCCCAGGTTTTCTTCAAAGCGCCGAAATAAACGGCGACACTTCGTCCTCCTTGAACACACCGAGTGAGATCGGACCGCCATTGATGAACCCGTGGTCCGTTCCCGACAGAAAACCGCTGCTTCAAGTCGTCCCAGAGATCCTTAGCGGACTCAAAGTAAGTAATCGTCGATCGTAACGACTCTTCGATGGACTGAATAATCCACCCAACGAGCATGGAATTGACGCTCCACCAATCGTCCATCTCATTCAAATCATCAGGCCTCTTGATCGTTCCGTCGATAAATCCAATCTCTATTTTGCTCTGAACGCATTACGGATGCATAATTCCCACTCTTGGTAATTGTCTCCTTTGAGAACGACAGGGAAAATCTTCATCCCGGGATGATCGGACGGATGAAGATAATACGGAGAATTAGGTTTCAAATTCTCCTCTTTTCCTGGCATGGTGGTAACTCCCGTAGCAGAAAATAGAATGAGAAGAGGGGCAAAACCAGTGGAGTGCCGGTGGTGGTGATGAGCGGCGGCTCAATTAGGGCAGAGAAAGAAAAAAATCTAACCTCGTTGTGATACCATAAAGAATGATTTGGCTCGAAAACCTTGGCTGCTGTACTACGTAAAGAGAGTTTATATACAAAACCCCTAAAAGGCATCTACAAGGAAAACTAAATCATGTACATAAATACAATATATGCAATATATCCTAATAATATATTCCAAAATTTAATAAAAACAAAGAAAATCACACGAAATGTTTATGGGTGGCCTATACAATGCCATCAAGTATAATAGTAAGAATATGTAATTTTTCATGCGAACAAAGCACCTATTGAACCAAAATCTCTTTCTTGCAAACCTTACCTCTAATGAAAGTCAAGTCAGTTCCAAAATGTTCATTTCTAGAGTGGTGAACCGGATTGTCTACCAATGAAACCCCCCTTGAGTTATCTATCCAACTAACAGGTTTTCTGATAATTTTAGTTCCCAATTCCTGCGATAGGGAACGATTCCATAAAATATCAGGAGTTAATATGTCTAGGCTCTTATACTGTGCACCAGTGCTAGATCTAGATACAATGGACTATTTATTTGAACTCTAGAAGATCAGATTGTTGTCTAAGTATACACAAAATCAAAATGTGTTTCTTCTATCATCAGGACCTGACGCCTGGTTATAATCCATGTAAGTGGTTAGGGTGAGCTGTGAAGGAGAAGTGAATTGTAGCCTATAAAGTAATAGGATTAGGTTCAAATAAGAATCGTGTCCTTATTTGTCAATCTGAGTTCTATTATAGGCCTTAGATCTAATTAAATGGATTAATCAGATTTTTTTATTTTTTATTATTTGATTAAAAGCATTAGAATTATATAAACCACTGCTGGTGTATATGACTGATATATTAATAAAGCACTTTGATTGTAAAATAAAAGCACTGCTGGTTTATAATAAAAGCATTAGTTCGCAGGTTCCCAAATAAGGGAGGGTTCTCATTGAAACTCACCCCTAAATTAATATTTAAACCAAATATCTTAAGATCATTATCATTATTGCAACTCCCCAGGTGTCTTCCAAACTTGACGGTTATTGCCAATGTACCAACATGAAACTTTTTTAGTGCATTTTGTCCTCACACATGCATCACGCTTACTTTGGAGTTTTTATGAGTGGGATACCATAAAAGAAGATACACCTTATTTGTATGAGTTCTACCAATCAAATATTTGGAACTTTTCTAGTTAGTTTAATGATTCAGGGTCTTACAGTCACTCGCACGAGTTGGCAGCTTTTAGTTTCAATCAACAGCTAAAGCTGAGCACATGGTGTTGGGAATAGGAATAAGTCTTAGAGTAAGCAGCAAAAATAAGTCTTAGATTAGGCATCGGAATTAACTTTGCGAATTTGATCCCAATAAATTATAGTTTGGCAAATTATAAATGCAGTGTTCGAAAATGTAAATAGTCGAAAGTAAATTACACCAATGTTTTTAAGAGGTTCAAAGGTTTGTGTAATGCTTCTACGTCCTTGTAATCTAATAGATATATTCCCAAGTAAAACCTCGATCATCTTGGCAAGTATACTAACACTATATCTTAATTCAATTGTCTTTCCTAGTTGTTAGCCATCGCCCCAAAAAACCAACGCTTGGAGTTCTCCCATTCCCCCTAGTTGTCGACACTCTTTAGGCTTAACTAATGGTTCACCCTCAATTCACTTATCGAGCTCTTCTCCTCAGTTCATTGAACAAGCTATGTTTCTAATTGATCCACTTTAGATTGCTCTAGAGATGATATATTTAACTCTGGAGCACTTGGCAGCTATGTCTGATAAAAGTTCGTGCACTACTATTTGTCAAGGGTGAACAACAGGCTTGATTTGGTGTGTTAACCTTATCTCAAATGTTGAAGGATACATTAATTTTATATTGATGATTTGCGATCTTTGAATTATAAGAATGTAGAATTTGAAGGTCTATGGTTTTAAGAATAATTCTCAGATTTACGATGTTATTAGTCAATGTTTAACAACATTGCTTAGCAACATCAACCAGAGTAAAGCATAAACAATATGCAGGGAAATAAAATGATAAGAACACGATTGAACAAATTCAGTTCACAAGTAAATACTTGTGAACTTGGGTGTACAAACCCGAAAACTATATTACATTCTTGTTCACGTTCAATACACAAATATGAAGTAATATATGAAAACTAAATATCAACAATCTTGATACTAAATACTTGTTGCCGGAATGGCAAGATCTTCTCCTTTGGTCACGCAACTTCGAAGAGCTTGTTAATCTCGATCAATGGCTCCAAGTAGTTCTTCGTGTTCTTCTTTCTTCTTGCTCGTCGTGCGTTCCTTGCGTTGTGCGTCGTCCTTGTAAAAATCCCGTGTGCTAAAGTGGTGAATCCAAGCTTTAGGAATCCTTGTCTTAAATAGACAAACATAAATTCCTAAACTTGGTAAATACCTAAAATAAATCCTAAACACAATCTAGGAAACTAATAAAGTCTTAAACATAAATTAGGAAACACAATATATTCCTAAATCTAGTTTCCTAACTTATTTTGTGCCCAAGAAAGGCAAATAACAAAATAGGAATTATTGCCAAGAATTAATTCCTCAACAATCTCCCCCCTTTTGCCTTTCTGGACAAAACACTACGACGCAAACAGAAATGAAAATAAAAGACTAACTCCCCCTAAGTTAGAAAACTCCCCCTAAACAAAACACCCAATGTTGCTAAAATTCAAACCAACATTACAAATCAACATTGTTCAAAAACTTATCAAAACAAACTACCAAGGAACTTATTGACCTCGAACCCTCTTCGAACGACGAGGGGATATCGAAGTTCCTTCACCATTCTCTTTCCTCTTCCTCTTCTACATTCGCATGATTCTCCTCAAAGCCTTATCGCGAGCGCGAATTCGCTTCCTCCTCCTTTCCTGAGCAAGGCTCGCCAAGGCTTCGGCATCAACAGTATCTTCAGCATCATCTTTATCAGCAGCAGCGTCAACATTCTCAGCATTGTCAGCAGCAACATCTTCTCCAGCAACATCTTCTCCCCCTATGTTCGCGTCATCTTCCCCGTCTCCCCCTTTTTGACCAGAAAGGGAAAGGGCCTCCAAAAGCGAGGCACGAAGCGCCTGTAGCTGAGTAATCTTCAAGTCAACGGAAGCCACATACGCACGAAGGAGTTGCGCAGAAATCTGGACCATGTTGAGATCAACCCTCCCAACATCACTAGCAACATCAGCCTGGAAAGGAGCCTGCCAAGGCAAATCAATAACCCTAGCACCTGTAGTATGCTGGCCCCGAAAAGCAAACCAATCCGCCTCACCAGTGACGACATCATCCGGAAGAAGGGCCAATCCTTGCTTCTCCAATAGGCTGAAAATCAAAGAGGGAAAACACAACGAGGCGGCAGACCTTGATGTGGAAAACTTAGTAACAATATCAAGAACATGTTGCCCAAAACTGAACTTAATACCCTTCCCAAGCCTGTACAAAAACTGGGCCTGAGGCCGAGTAACACACGTAGTGTTCTTGGAAGGGACCCAGTTGCAAATAGCCACCTTGTGCATAATAGAATAAAGAAAAGAAAGCCTAGTACTCGGAAACTGCTCAAACCAAGAATGCACCATACCACCAGAAATAAAAGAAACAACTCCATCCATATCATCCAAAGTAGAATCACCCCGATGCGATTCAGTTCCAAATAATTCGTTAATTAAATCAGGGGTGAAAGCAAACACTCTACCATGCACAAAGACTTTTCCATAGTTCACAGAGCTCATATCAACAATAGACGGCAGCAAATTTGCATAGAACTCAAGAACAATATTTCGGAAAAATGGCACGGCAGTAGAAACTGTGGAATACATACCTTTAAACCTGAGGTAGGAAATCAGGTTATGGCACTCAAACAGCTCAACTGGAACTCTACGCTCAGCAATCATGTGACGAGTTTGATAAGTAGCAAACAACTCGGCAGCCTCAGCAGATAAGAATTTCTCCAAAAACGGCACCATATCTTCAAGCTCAGGTGTCGGAGTATCAGTACCCGTGGAGGACTAAGAGTGATCACAGGCAGCTGAAGAAGACTGCGTGGGAGTATGAGAAGGAATGGGAACAAAGGCAGTGCGGGAGGACGAAACAGACGGGGAATTACGCGATGTTGGTAAAGAGGTACCAACAGGACTAGCAACATTGTCCTTCGCAGCAACCTTCTTTTTCTTCATATCCTTCTTGCAAGCAGTAAGGATATCTCACAGTGCTATATCTGGGGAGGAATTAGGGGAATGCTCAAATAAACCTGTATCAAACTCAGGTTGAGCATCATGAACTGGAGATGAGGGGGGATCATCGGCAGGCAGTTTGGCGGAGCTGGTCACCTCGCCAGTGATAAAATCCAACACGGTGTAGGGAGGGGAGGAGTACTTAGTTGCAGAGGACTTAGGAGAGACCTTGACCTTTGGCTGACCTGATCTCCTGTCGACCTTACTCACAAGTTGTTTTCGGCAAGTAAACTTCTTCGCCGGTAGACTCGGAGCAGATGAGGGCGGTGGCTCGAACCCCTCAACTGGAGCAGCAGGAACAAAGTCTTCATCATCAGGGTCAGACATCACGGTGACATCCTCCTTGAGGTTCATGTGTTCGATAGGCACTGTGCGGTGCAGCCCTGCCTTGCTTTTCGGGACAGCGGGTGGCACAACGCCGGGCGGAATGTTGCGCAAGCGCCTAGACCTCTTCAGAGTAGGATTCCCCACACGTCCAAAAGTTTCAGCCACAAACGCCAAATCTAGGGGGTTATCAACGTCAATTTCGTTCCCAGGCTGTCTTGGGAACACTTGTGCCTCCGGCGTGGCGTCAATCGATGACGGAACTGGAACAACAGTGCAAGAAGCGTGTGCCATCGAGGGCGGTGGCGATGTTGGTAGTGGAGGGTTTGAGGAACTACCACCACTGATTTCCTCGTGAATATCAAGTCCACCAACCCGTGGATAGGGTGCCGGAACCTGTTCACCGGAGCAACGGACATCTTCCGGCAGTTCAGGAATAGATGAGGACGGCGGCGGCGAGCTTGTCATCCTGCAATTTCTCAAAAGCACACAAGAATAACGAAGGAATTGGAGAGAGATTAGGAGTATAGAGTGTTCAATTTGCAGAAGGCTTTGGAATTATGATCAAACGGTAAAACAATTTCAGGGTTTTATGCCCAAAAAGTGACCGTTGTAACGGGAGAGAGAAAGAAAAATAAAAGGAAAAAATTCCTGAAATACTACAACCGACGGATTTTTGGTGACAAAACACAATTTTTATTTCCATGTAAAACGCGCCACTCTCCTAATATAAGGCTACATGATCACATTACCATCCCATTATCTCATCCCATGATTTATCCCTTTTAGATTAAAACAAAATTAAAATTGCACAACTTAATTCTACAAAATCGGCTGAAATACAAAGCTGAATTAATTGAACCATCAGCACAGTTGTACCTATCATGTGTAATGCAAATCATCACTCACCAAATCTACCTCGTTATTACCTGTCCAGCCGTCCGATTTTAACCCCACTGAAACACTTAGTTAGCTCAATTCAAAACAGAATTAAGAGATTTCAAGTAAGACAAAAACACAAGAAACAAAACGCACAGCAAGATGGCATCTTCACAAAGTATGAATGTCCTATGGGATGCCTAAAATTCATGACCTAAAAGATTATACAAAAACATATTCAGATTTCAGTGACTTGATCCAATGTTGCTTTTTATTACTAACAACATTATGAACCAACATTGCCCTTAGGTGAAGTCAATGAAAACTTACCCTTAACCCAAGTTAATGACTACGTCAAGATCTCTTAAGAAGATGAATTTTAAAGATTGGAGCATTTGAGTCCAGATTTTATTCATCCTTGAAGGGATTTAAATCTTTTAATCTTCAGCAATTGTTGTTAAACACTTCTTGTTTTTGGACCTGGGAGAAAGCCAGTTTCTGTGGGCAAGTCCCACAATCACCTAATTTTGAAGAGGTTGGTCCTTTTTGTCATCACTTTTATTGCAACACGGGACCTTATTGCACTTTCAATCAAACTCAATGCACTAGAATTATGTATGAAAAGAAAGGTAAAAATGCATGCAAAAATATACAGATGTTGTGACTGATGTTGATAAGGGGTGTCACAACATCACAAACCAACATTGGTTTGACAATGCACATACCGAGATCTCTTCTCAAATGAGAGAAGGTCTCAAAATCTAATGCCTTTGTGAAGATGTCAGGTAGCTGATTATCAGTTCCAATATGTTCAAGGCTAACAATCTTCCTCTCAACTAAGTCTCGAATAAAGTGGTACCTTATGTCAATGTGTTTGATTCGAGAATGCTAGACTGGATTTTTGGAGATGTCAATGGCACTGGAATTGTCACACAACACCGTCAAGATACTACTATGCAGACCATAGTCCTCAATCATTCGGTTCATCCACAGTAATTGTGTGCACGCAATCCCAGCTGCAATGTACTCGGCTTCAGCTGTAGAAAGAGAAATACAATTTTGCTTTTTGCTGTACCAAGAAATTAGGTTATTACCCAGAAAAAAAATCCCCCAGTAGTACTCTTTCTATCTACCACATCTCCAGCCCAATCCGAATCAGTGTACCCTATAATTTCAGTACTAGTATCTTTTGTGTACCACACACCTAGTTAAGTTGTACCAGCAATGTACCTAATAATTCTTTTAACATCTTTCAAGTGAGACTCTTTTGGATTAGACTGATATCTAGCACATAAGCACACACTATACATAATATCTGGTCTACTTACTGTCAAATACAATAAACTCCCTATCATACTTCTATACATGGTGTTATCAACACCCTTACCAACATCGTCTCTAAACAGCTTCACAGTTTTGCCCAGTGGCGTTTTCTTGACAGTTTCACCCTCTAACTGAAACTTTTTGACTAAGTTCTTTGCATATTTAGTCTGGGAAAGAAAAATACCGTCATCAAGTTGTTTTATTTGTAAACCGAGAAAGTATGAGAGGTTACCTTCCATGCTCATCTTGAATGTATCGAACATCCGAGTAACAAACTCCTTGACCATCTCCTCGTTAGTGGATCCAAAGATAATATCATCCACATAAATTTGGACGATTAAGATGTGCTTATTGGTTTTAAGAAGGAATAAGATTTTATCAACTTCCCCTCGTCTAAAGTTCAAATAAAGTAAATGTTGAGTTAGCCTTTCATACCAAGCTCTTGGAGCTTGTTTTAAACCATAAAGAGCCTTTTTCAGTTTTAAAACAAAATTTGGTTTTTGAGGATCCACAAATCCTTTAGGCTGCTCAACATACACTTCTTCACTCAAGAATCCATTTAAAAAAGCACTCTTAATGTCCATTTGATGCAATGAAATCTTCATATAACAAGTAACAGAAAGCAAAAGCCTTACCGACTCAATACGGGCAACAGGGGCAAATGTTTCATCAAAATCAATTCTTTCAATTTGCGTATACCCTTGTGCAACAAGTCGAGCTTTTTTCCTCACAATGTTGCCAGTCTCATCAGTCTTGTTCTTGAATATCCACTTGGTTCCCGTCACATGGGAATTTTCTGGTCGTGGCACCAAATCCCAAACATCATTTTTGGCAAACTGGTCCAGCTCCTCTTGCATTGCCCGAATCCAGAACTCATCCTTGAGTGCATCCTCCACTCGCTTGGGCTCTATTTTAGAAAGATACAAATACTCACGGATCTTATAACAATTAGTAGACAGGCATACATACCTGACCATTTCCTTGAAATTAATTTGTCTCCATCTTGTACTTCTTTCGTCTAAATCACCGATAATTTGGCCCATGGGCTGGTTTCTCTGGATTCTGGATGGAATATCCCTCTGATGAAGATCAATGGGATCATCTGGATCTTCTTCTTCTAAATCAGAATCTGCGACTTAGCTCGATGTTGGTACTGATGTTGGTATCCCAGTATCAACATTGTTATCAACATCACTCGAATCTCTGAGTTCAGCACCTGCATCTTTGTTCTCAATACCTGCACCATCAACTGAAGTAGGAGTGACACTACCTTGAGGGTTTTGATCATAAACCAGATCATTATCCTCGGCAGGCTTGACTCCACTCGTTAGATCATCAAACTTTACATTTACTGACTCAAACATGCTTCGAGTTCTAAGGTTAAACAACCTATATGCATGACTATTTTGGGAATAACCCATGAAAATGCACTTATCACTTTTTGAGTCAAGTTTAGCTAGATGAATTCTATCGTTAAGCACATAGAAAATACATCCAAAAACATGAAAATAACTCAAGTTCGGTTTCTTCCCAATCAATAGTTCGTAGGGAGTTGCACATGAACCTGGTCTAAAATAAGCCCTATTTGTGATATGACATGCAGTGTTCATTGCTTCAGCCCAAAAACGTTTAGCTATCCCATTAGAAATGAGCATAGTTCTAGTCATCTCCGCTAGGGTTCTATTCTTACGTTCAGCAATGTCGTTTTGTTGAGGGGTAATTGGTGAAGAAAATTCATGACTAATACCCTCAGAAGTGCAGTACTTTGAAAAAGATGCGTTTTCAAATTCCTTTCCGTGATCAGTTTTAATCCTACCAATTTTCACATTAAACCTTACACATAGCTTCTTTGCAAGTTTTTTGAAAGCCTCAAAAGTTTCAGATTTTTCTTTTAGATATTCTACCCAATTAAACCTAGAAAAATCATCAACAATAACAAATACATACCTCTTACCACCAAGGCTCTCAACCTCAAGTGGTCCCATGAGATCCATGTGAAGCAATTAAAAGCAAGATGATGTAGTGAGACTTTGTTGGACTGGATGTGGCTCCCTGACCTGTTTTTCTTTCTGGCATGCCTCGCACACCGGAATGATCTTGTTGTTGAGCTTAGGCAGTCCACTCACAGCTTCTTCCTTGGCCAACTGTCCATCATCTTGTAGTTGACATGTCCAAGCTTTGGATGACATAGCTCCGCATCACTCAATTGGGACAATCTGCAAAAAGCATCACTTTGAATTTGGTAGAAATTATCTGAAGTTCTTTTGCCCATGAGAATGCACTGTCCGTTCTCCTCATAGACTTCACACTTTTCACAGGTGAATTTGACGCTAAAACCTCCGTCGTACAATTGACTTATGCTGATCAAATTTGCAGTAAGTCCTTCTACTATCAGCACATTTTCCAATGTTACAACGCCAGGAACATGAAGAGTCCCTTGGCCAATGATTTGGCCATTCGCGCCTCCTCCATACTTCACTTTTCCACCTTTAAATGTGACAATGTTGGAAAGCAATTCTTCTGAGCCTGTCATATGCTTCGAGTATCCACTATCAAAATACCAGGCTCCAGGGACATGAGACTTCAGGGAGGTATGGATCACATTACACTTGATGCTGTTTTTCTTGACCCACACTTGTTTGAACCTGATGTTGGTATTGATGTTGGTAGTGCGGTTACCAACATGGGATTTATCAGCCACACTGGTTCTCTTAAAGTGTCTTTTCTCTCCAATGATCTTCCAGCAAAAGGGCTTGATGTGCCCTGGTTCTCCACAATAATGGCACACGTACTGTCTTCTTCTCTTTTTGTGACGTTTGGAAGATTTCTGTTCTTGACTTGGAACATTCATTGGCTGACTCGGCTTGAAACCTATTCCATGCTTTGAGGACTCTGGGAAGCTAATCTCCAAGATTTCATCAAGCTTCTCCTTACCTTTATTCGGATTTGAAATGGTTCCTCGTACAGCGGTCAGTTTGTTCTTCATCTTTTCCATCTCAGCGTCCTTTTTGGTGAGAGACGTTTCCAATCGGACAATAATGTCAAGCTGATCTTCCTTTTCTTTGGTTAGCTTCTCTACTTCTTTTTCGAGCTCTTTGGCCTTGAGTACCTATTTACTCCAACTGACAAACAATTTCTGGTGGTCAACACTCAGCTGCTCGTATTCCTCATAATAATCAGTGGTCTCGGCATTCAGGCACACGATGTTGTCTGCAAGTAAAACAACATGGACATCGTCGTCCCACACAACATGGGAGAATAAAGCTGGAATAGGATCAGTCGACTCAGAATCATTAAAATCCTCGGTGAAATCAGTAGCGACCATGCTTTTCTTTTTAAGAGTGTTGGGACACTCATTCTTGTAATGTCCTCAACCTTTGCATTCGTGGCATTGAATCTCGTTGAGTGGTTTTGTTGAACTGGACACATTGGGAATTGAAGTTGTGGACTATGATCGGGGAAGAGCACGTCCAGTAAACTTTGGAGTAGATGTTTGTGGCCTGTTCCTTGAATTTGAGCTTCCAAGATTGTTCTTTTTCTTCAGGAAATTGTTGAAGCGTTGAGTCACAAAGGCCAGTTCATCTTCTCCGAGAGTAGCCGACTCCATCTTTTTAATAATCCCATTAAAATCGAACTCCTCATCATATTCATCATCAACTGCAATTGAGTCGGAAGAAAAGGCAACATTCTTCTCTTTCGAGCTAGAGATAACGTGTTCCATCTCATATTGCTTGAGGTTTCCAACTAAGGTGTTGAAATCGATGTTATCAACATCTTTGGATTCTTCTATGGCCACCACCTTCATGCTATATTTCTTCAAAATGGATCTCAGCAATTTTCCTACAAGACGGGAATTAGTTATAGCCTCACCAAGCTCTCTGCACTCTTCCGTTATTTTCGACAATCTTATGGAGTAGTCCATGATTGACTTTTTCTCATCCATTCTCATAGCCACGAAAGTGGACATGAGCATTCTTAATCTGGATTTCTTCACGCTTGCAGTTCCTTCACACACCCTTTGGAGTGTATCCCATGCATCCTTTGCTGACTCGCAGTTCTTGATGATACGGTAATAGCTTGCATCTACATAGCCACACAAGGTGTTGATGCATTTGGAGTTCCAATTTGCAGCAGTTGCTTCATCAGCAGTCCAATCTTCCTCCTTTTTGGGGATGGTATCGCCCTCGCCATCCGTGACACGTGGCTTTTTCCATCCGATGAGGACAGTTTTCCACAAACGCTCGTCAATGCTTTTCAAATGCCATCTCATTCTCTGTTTCCAGAGAGAATAATTCTCACCATTAAGGATTAGAGGCCTCGAGTTGCCTTGAGCGTCCATAGCACCTAAAAATGAGGATCAATACTTAAGAGGTTAAGTAACCCGCTCTAGATGACAATTGTAGAATTTGAAGGTCTATGGTTTTAAGAATAATTCTCAGATTTACGATGTTGTTAGTCAATTTTTAACAACATTGATTAGCAACATCAACCAGAGTAAAATATAAACAATATGCAGCGGAATAAAATGATAAGAACACGATTGAACAAATTCAGTTCACAAGTAAATACTTGTGAACTTGGGTGTATAAACCCAAAAACTATATTACTTTCTTGTTCACGTTCAATACACAAATATGAAGTAATATATGAAAACTAAATATCAAAAATCGTGATACTAAATACTTGTTGCCGGAATGGCAAGATCTACTCCGTTGGTGACGCAACTTCGAAGAGCTTGTTAATCTCGATCAATGGCTCCAAGTAGTTCTTCGTGTTCTTCTTTCTTCTTGCTCGTCGTGCGTTCCTTGCATTGTGCGTCGTCCTTGTAAAAATCCCGTGTGCTAAAGTGGTGAATCCAAACTTTAGGAATCCTTGTCTTAAATAGACAAATATAAATTCCTAAACTTGGTAAATACCTAAAACAAATCCTAAACACAATCTAGAAAACTAATAAAGTCTTAAACATAAACTAGAAAACACAATATATTTCTAAATCTAGTTTCCTAACTTATTTTGTGCCCAAAAAAGGCAAATAACAAAATAGGAATTATTGACAAGAATTAACTCCTCAACAAAGAATATGAAGATGAAGATGAAGCTTTAGTGGGTAGTTTAAATTGGAGTCTTGTAATGGCTATTTACAGGTGGGCCATTTGAATTTCACCGTACGAGGTTTTTTTACTAATTCAGTAGTCTTTGATTTGTTGCAGGTAGCTAACATGTCTTCTAATGCGTATGGTATATTTGTTGGTACCTTGTGTATCTACTTTCTATGTTGATGACATATGAATGCATTTAACGTGGCATTGCTGAGTTGGAGAGATATCTAATAACTGGTCCAATGAATATCTAATTTTAATCAGTTGTTCTCTAACTATTATCTCCCTTTCTCTAAAGACTTGAATGTGAACTTTAGATACTTAAGATATTTGTCGATATCTTCATAGAGTGTGCATTTGTCAACTGTTCTACTATTGAATCTTCATGTTGTGAACTTGGTTGTCGACTTCTGATTAGCTATTTATTGTCAACATGGCTTCCCTTTCACTCCGTTATATAAAGATTACAAGTGAGCAGGGAGTCTACCAATCGTCTCTTAGATGTGATTGTCTGAGAGTCGAAATGAAATACAGTCATCACGAGATGTCTGATTGAATAAAAACTCAACTCAAGAACTTGGGCTTACAGTAGGATGTGATGTTGAAGATTAAATAGTCATCGTAATTAGCAGCATTGCAGCCAGTGGGATGTAAGGTTGAAAGAGTCGGGGCCGTCGGAGGTTGTCTGCATGATGATGGGAAATTGGTGTCGTTGTAGAGACAATTATAAATGCAATTCTCGACGTGGCTAGTGTTGGAATTTTATAGATAAAAAACACATAAAATTCATATAACATATACTAAAACATGCGGAATAATTCTAGGATATAAACATCATGCTATAATCATCAAAGATTTATGGATTAACGGAATACCTGGATCCATAGTCGTAATTCGTATGCAGAAATCAACTCCCGTAACACGAGACGGGACTCCTAATCCAAAAGCGAGCAAGAACACAATTTTGGTTTTATGATCTTCCTCACCTAAATCTCCGAAGGGGCCTTAGTTTTCTATCTTGATGGGGAGAGTTGAAAACAGTGTACGATTTAGTATATTGGGGACCATAACCATGTAGTCTTTATATAGTTATCAATTAGGATTTCCCATAATCTCCAGAATTGATTTTATCAAGTATCTACTCATTAAGTTCATATCAAATTCCAGTAGTTATAGGACTCTTACGTAATTAGATCACTTAATTAAGTCCAACAATAATAATAATATAATTGTAATTAAAATATATGTTGCCCACTTTAATAGGAAATTAATAAATTTCCAACAGTCTCCCACTTGGGCTACATATTGTTTCTCGAACAATTATATTACTTTATGTGTACACCTTATGCCATTTATTCAACAACTACTGCCTGACAATCTAGTCCATCTCATATAATAGCAATGAGACTATCACATTTTTTCATCACACTAAATATCGTGAATCAACCATGATAATCACCATACTAATATACTCAATGACACAGATCAAATATGGTGAGTAGCATGGAAATACATGTAATGTGATCTTTATCATGCATATTTCCAACTAGTCCAACTTTAGTGAGATCAAACCATAAGTAATGTAAAACATTACAAACAAATATAATGAGTTCAAAATACCATCAACTTTATTCTGCAGAAAACCGAAGCTACTAAAAGTTTAACAAAAGCACATAGAACACCAGCTCCCACTGAACTAAGGTAATATCCATAGTAACACCCATTGATCACAATGCTCGTTAAATACCTCATGTGTTAATACCTTAATGAGTGAATTTGCTAGCATAAATTTGTCCTTATGTGTTCCATGAAAAAAATTTGAACTCTTTCCTTTATCAACAAAAATTGTTGTCTCATCGGAATATGGCAAGTCAGGTTTTGCAACCATATCCATAATAAGATATCTCAAAACTTAAATAGAAATCGTAAGAAACTACAAATCTCAACAAGACACCTTTTTCAAAATAGCTATTCCAATTAGCACTTATGTATAGCCAAATGGATTTTTAATGACATCCAATAAAATTGGAATCAAAAAATACCAAACAATCTCCAAATTTTTTTATTTCCGATAATAGATCATAAAATCATTTTTGTTCTCTAGTAACACTTTATAAACCCTTTAGGATTTTTCAAAATAAACCATATCAATGTTAATTATTTGCCAAAATATTATGTAAAGCGATATCCAAAAGCTTACATACTTAAGCATACAAAAGACTTTTAAACATAAGTAGTCTTTGCATATATCAACTTTATACTCATTATTAGGGTACTAAATGAGTTAACCTTAATTGTTTTTAATCCAATACCAAACGGTATAGTAACTTAATGATAATTATAATACCATAAATAAGGAGCTAGCACGTTTTAATGCCACAATGATTCTAAAGATTTTTCCAATAACCAAAGAGAAAAATATCTTTATAATCAATGTCTTTATTTAGATGAAAAGTCTTTAATAGACATACCAAATATCTCTCAATGTTGTCATTGAAATCTTTTCGGTCTTAAATTCATATACGACCAATTAGACTCAAACTTATTGACAACTAGACAAGATTCCAAAATATCATTGTCATCCCGAAATTTCATCTAATGTATCTAATAGCTTGTTTTGAGATTGTTGAGTTTGCTTTTAGACGGTGAATTTTTAAATATTACTTTGGTGATCCAAAAAATTGCATATTGAACAATGTTACGAAGGAATCATTGCTAAATACAATTGTAGCAGGATATAATCCTTACCAAAGATAAAGTCAATCACCTTTTCTCCCACTCAAGCTCAACTCTCTCAAATAAACTCTATATCCTATTACAAAAGACCCTCTAAAGTTCTTAACAAAAGTAGTAACTTACATTCTTAAATCCAAGTTTTGTTAGAAACCCGAAAGTCTTACTTTAGTTGGATAACCCCAAGTATACAAATATCTAAGAATAGGATTTTGCATACCCAAGATCCATATGGTGATTTAGTTTGCTACTACTTAGTTTCGAATTCTAATAGCAATGAATATTGCATTATCAGTTGCTTCTCCAAAATTTGCGGTAAAGAAAATAGACAAATCATATTTCTTACCATATCCTTAAAGAGTATATGTTTTGTACATATAAATCGACATGCAAATAAATGGCATTGTCGTCATATATAATGAAACTATAATATTTGAATATAGAAAGAGATAAGATTTAACCGTAAGCTCTTTCAAATTCAAATGACTTTAATCAATGGCAACTTAAACCCATATAGCCTCAATTACATTTGTTTTGTCATAGTCCTGTATAGATGTATCTTTCAATATCACTTGACCATTAACTCCATAATTAGTAACATTTGCATCGTAATACTTTATGAGAAATTACCCTCCAAATATTTAAATGTACAAAATATTATTAAAATAATTAAGATTCAAAAGAGAAGCGTACTTAGGACAATTCCACCATCATGCAAAAATAAAAAACTAAATTCCTTATTTTATTACTTTTGCATTCCAAATGTGGTGTCCTAAAACAACTTTATTATGAGGGATAAATGAAAATCGAGTACTTATGTATTTTCTTGTTCAAACAATACCATCGAGAGAACATACATTTCCTAATGTACTCCTAAATGTTCCACATTCCTTGGTGAAACAATAATTAAGAAATTAATAGTTTCAAAAAATATCTAGAAGGAATCCTTTGCATTTTGACCTCATACTTAATGCCTTAAATATTATTTAATAATCAGTGCCACAAGCACAAAAAAAACTCAGCATTGACAAATAACTTAAAGTAAACAAAAAATTAATTTAGAGAACAAAACCAAAATGCTTACAATTAATATTTATGTTGTAACATAAATGAATTATGGGAAAATGAACCAAATGGGGACACAATACAAGTAACCTAGTACAACATTAATCTCGTCGAAGGACAGAAAATTAACTGCAGCAGTATCCTTGTTGCAATGATCAAACACTGATAATAAATTCTGTCAGACAAAGTCTATCGAAGGACCGATCAATGCCCACATGAAAAGAAGAATGTAATTATCACGTGTTTATCATCACAGGTACTTTGTTATTTGGCCAGGCTATTTCAGACCGAAGGGTCGATCATAACTCGCATAAACAACTTCACACCATCATCTATGTAAAATCAATTAAGTTTATCTCCATAGCAGAGGTTGCGAAGGCTACGTGCTATTTTGATTAACCAAAATAAAAATTACTAGACCAATTGAGTAAGAACAAATAGTTATTACTCAATTAAACAACGTTAAACGTCGTCCCCTATAAAATACATATGGATTGAATCCAACTTTATTTTGATTTAAAACTTAAATAACTGAAATGTTCTTGAAGTAAATTTCAAACAAGCTCAAATCCAAAAAAATAAAATAACTTAATTTGAATTTAGAACCCAATAATAAATTAGGCCAAAAATTCATTCCTTTATGTAGAATAATTCTACGACACCAACGAGCCTAATAAAATAAGCTCAATATAACCATAATTGGATTTGAAACTAAAACCATAGTAGGACTCAAGTTCGTAGCTTTTAACTGAATATGGGCTATATCTTTATAGATTAATTATTTAATAAGTTCAATAATAATTCAGTCTTTATGGGTTGAATTAATTCCACCCTTTGTTAACCCAATACCATATATTCAAGTTCATTATCCAAAATTCCTTATATGAATTTGAGTCAAATAAACCCAAATTCAATCCTTATAAAGATTTTAAGACCAACAAAAGTTAATCTCAATATCTAACCTTAATTTGAATTAAATGAAATTGAATTTAACACTAATTTTAATTTGAGTCCAAAAAAATGCAATTATACATGAACATGAGTTTATAGTTACTGTATTTTAATTTAAAATCCATCAAACCAAATCAGACATTAAAATCAACTTTATTTAGATTTGAACCTCATGTAACCACATTAGACTCATATCTAACCGAAATGTGAATTAAACTCACAACATACCAAGTTCAATATATAAATTTTAAGTTAAAATCAATTTGTAATTTGAGCCAAAACTTGAGGATAACCTAAATATTAGCTCAAATTTTTACCCACGTAAAATTTAAATTGAGAATTAGTATAAATTAGCAATATAGCGTTATCGGCCAAATTGTGTCAAACTGAAGAGCCGATCACAATTCACATGACTAAGCTCACATTACCATCTAATGTTCAAGAAAATCGTTCTCTACATCAGAGGTTACGAAGGTAACTTGTTGTTTTGATTGATTTAATTGAAAATTACTAGACTATCCGAACGAGAATATTTAATTATTCTCCAATAAAATACATCCTCAACTTAATTTTAATCAATATCTAGAAACCAAATTAGACTTTAATCTTGTCATCTTAATTTAGGTTTAAACCTACGTACGTATCTTTATTAGGCTTATAATATAATTAAATCAAGAAATACTAAATATACCCTCAAATTAATAGACTTAAAATGAATACTTTAATGGAATTAAGCCCAATACGATGATAAGTAAATGAAAACGCAATGTAAAGAAAGGCCCACTATCAAAATTGCTTCGCAAAACATATAAGGCCCGTACCACAAAACATATAAGGCACATGAGAGAAATAAAAAAACAGCAGAAAGTCCCAAATAAAACACAAAATTGCATTAAGGTCCCAAAAAGTTTAGAAAATTCAGATCAGCCCAAATCATAACTTTAGTCCCAAAAGGCCATCTTCCCCAAAGCCTTTGCTAGTGGTTTGATATGGTGGTGTTGCGGCGGTTGAATTGGGAAGAAGACCGAATCGCGGGTTTTAATTTCCCTTTTTTTTTTCTTAAGCGTATGAAAGAACTGAAAATGGGGTTTTGTGAAAGTTGAAATAGGGCTTTTGGGGGAGAGTAGAAAACAGGGTACGATTTAGTAATATTGGGGACCATAACCATGTAGTCTTTTATATAGGTACTCATTAAATCCATATCAAATTCCAGTAGTTAGGACTCTTACGTAATTAGATCACTTAATTAAGTCCAACAATAATAATAATATAATGATAAATATAATTATAATTAAAATATATGTTGCCTACTTTAATAGGAAATTAATAAATTTCCAACAGCTAGGAGTTTACTCTTATTGTCATGATGCACGTTATGAATTTCTAAAGTTGGTCATGTAGGGTGAGAAAAAGAGTGCATTTTTCAATTAAAAAATTACAATGAGGCATTTTGTTATATTGTAGAAATAAATGTGTTAATGCAAAAAAAAAAAAAAAAAAGTGTATGATCTAAGGGGGGCAAAAAAACCTTATATCTTGTATTTATTGGTTTAAAAAAAGCATCCAACGACTAGAGACTAATTAGACAAAGTGGTTCTTAAAGTTTTGGTTGAAGACAATAGATTTAGGAAATTTTTTAAGTACGCCTTAGGGTACAGAGCATGGTAATCGACTATCAAATGCACTTCTAGTAACAAATAAATGAGTATCCAATTAAAAAACAATGAACATCTATTAAGAAAATAGAACCAACACATATAATGCACACACACATTCAGATGCGCACGCACTCACGTACTCGCATATAGCCGAATAAAATACAATATGTTCGGGCGATGGTGGCCGAACAAAACACAATATGTCCATTCATATGCACCGAACTATTGTTTATCATTCGGGCACATCGATCAAACACACCTGAAAAAACTTAATTTCAAAATGGGCTTGCAACTATAAGCGATAGAAATTTTGTTCACGTATGTATGCAAGGTAGAAATCTTGGTCTTCTTAATTTCAACTCAATGCAATGTTAGTCTTAAAAATTCCTAATTTGTGCAATAATGTTCTTGAATGGCTCAATTCATTTGTTCCTTAAACGCCATTTAATACAAAAAGAAATCCAAAAATGTTTATGAAATTAAATGACTATAATTGCTAAATTGATTAAGGGCGAGAAAATCAAAGGACCAAAAGTGGCACATCAAGAAGTTAAAAGAGTACAACCATCATTCCTCAAAAATTACAATAATAGAAATAAAATTCAGCCCCAGTAAAAAGAATTGAGGTGCGCCAAATTTAGACTGGAGGTTTTAGGTTTCGGGCTTGGGTTCGAGGGCTTAGATAGATGAGGAGGGTTTGGAGGTAGTTGGGTGTTGGGCTTCTGATTATTGGTTTCGAGCAACGAGTGGTATTCAAGCTCGAACTCGAACGTGGATCGTTACACAAATGAATGGAGTTCAATCGAGTTGGGCTCGTTAACATAAACAAAGAGAGCTCGAATGAGCTAGGTTTCGATCATTTGAAACAAAACCAGGAGTAGAAACGACACTATCCGAAGATGAATTACGGAATTAGGGAATGGATACTAAAGGGGTGAAAAGACGTTATTTTCCTTCAATCGCAAACATAAACGAGCATTCGCAAACGAGACTCGACTCAACTCAACTCGTTTAGCAAAACAAGATCAATTTCTTGTTCAAACTTGGCTCGTTTAAATATACAAAGAGCAGGAGTCGATCTTTTACAAGTCAAGCAGAACTATATTTGCTTACAACTCGGTTCAAAGCATACATAAGTGTTAGGGTCCACTCTCCAACCTGCCTAGCAATTCAGCACTCTTGTCAGGCCGAACTAACGGATCGTCCGTTAGACCAAACTTTCATACTAATACATTATAGTACAAAAGCTAATAAATTCTTAGTGAAAAACCAATACATCATATGACCAATACATTATAGTATAAAAACCAATACAACATAACACTGTTCCGAGATTTATGAAAAATCAATATTTTCGAGTACAAAAACCAATATATCATAGCACAAAAATCAATACATTATAGTATCAAATTATTTGCCTAATGGATCATGACCCGTCAATCTGACATAATAATGGTGTTTTGTCATTTCTTATTAGTTTTCAACGGTGGCAGTAATTTGGTTATAGTTTCACTATCGGCTGCTAGGCGAACTTTATTACCGTATGTATAAGCATTAAAATGCTGACGTGACTTGGCATCGTTCACCTAAAAAAGCATTGCTAATGCAGACAGGCTACCAAGCAATCCACAATTCAATGGACTTCTGACAAGCCAATTAATCTACTTTTTGTGTCCAAAAAGCGCTTCATAAAGATAGACCAAGTCGGATGTCAATTTGTGGGACAAGGCATCACTAATCTCATTGCGAATAAGATTGCCACAAGTTGGGATTATTAAGTATATCACATGTATATGGATAAGAACCCTTCATCTGTGAATCTAATTCAGTAGTAATTAAATCAGAGTAATGGTATAATTAACTAAAATTGTGTTTTTAAAAAAGGCAAACAAAAAATTTTGACTTTTGAGAAAGAAACACTACCAAATGAAGACTCATTAAATTCCATTATTCCATTATTATCCTTGATATTTGAAAGAACCCAATACTTACCAAAACCTCTCAACAAATATAAAAGCACAAAAATAAAAGAGTATCACCAAATTCGTGTCAATTTAAAAAAAAAAAAAAAAAAAAAAACATTTTAAATAAGTACTACATTGTTTATATGAATGTTTTGTTTTTTCTTTTTACTTTGCAAATTGACAGGCATACAAAATAGTATTGTGATAAGTCTAAAAAGTTGAAACTACCAAATATAGGGGGTACTAACCTCAGAAGAGATCAGCGACCTGAATTGATGATGAAATACGTCTCAGCGACCTTCGAAACCCTCCACAAATCTCCTAGCAACCTCGCCGATCCTGCAAAACAGCGCCTCAGACGGGCCGGATTTCGAGCCCGTTAAGGCCCTCCGACGCTTAAGTTAATAAGCGAAAATCACAACACTCAATCCCTTCACTCAAATCATTCAAGATGCAATTATGATATCATAGGCTTAGAATAATGAGAGGTATACACCTCCTTTTATAGAGATAAGAGGAACCCTCCACAATCTAGGGTTACCTTCTCACACCACAATTCCATAAATACCACAACTGTCTTAGAATTAGGATTCCTCCCATATAGTAAGTTCCCATAAATAATAAACCTCTCATTAAATTAATAGAATAGGACTGGGCCCATATAGTCCACCAAAACCTCATAAACCATTCACACTAAGCCCGCAGGCTTGATATCCACAAAGCCCATAACGAGCTCAAGTACACAGTTCAAACCACAAGAGGTCACGACCCTATATGAGAACTCATCCTCATACTATAGGTCGCTACTCTAACCATATCAACTTGCTCACTTTCAAGGAACAGCCTTCAGCTCGTTCACTTCTCAAAGACATAATACAGCTCGCCCATCTTTCAGGAGGCACACCCTCTCCTAGAAATGAGGTCGCTTTCCACAAATACCCACATATATCACATAATATTACGTATAGATATTTTGGTCCACATCAGCTAGTCCCCCATTTTCTAGCTGATTGAGGTAGGAAATCAGGTAGGACATGTAAATAGAATCAAGCAAACATAAATAACATCAAAATATAAAAACACCAACAACTTCCAAATTTTTTTTACCAAACCACACATCAAAATCACACAGCTCAACAAACCGAGCTATAACACTCATCCTTCCACAGTAAATTGTCAAGTATACTTGCGACCTACAAAAATTCAGCTTACCGAGCTCGCTTCTTCTTAAGATAGCATGATCACCTCGCGAGGGACGATCTGAAAGTCCCCAGACCAAGTCTCCAACTGTATATATATGATGGCCTCACCACTCTTCATCAATCATCCAACCTGCGAGTCCCCAAGTCGAGTCCCCAGACTCTGTACTGGACGACCTAAAATCATACAGCCTTCCCTCCACAGCCTGAAGTTATAACCGGGCACAATAATACAAGTAAATAGAATCATACGCTTTTGAAAATTCAAAACACCATAAGCCACTTACTCGACCTAAAACAGGTCGATCAAAAAAAACATTCCATACCTCAAACCGTAATCATTACTTAAACATCATCTTATAACCATAACAATTTCGTTAGCTCGCCAAGATACCACTAATCCATAATAACCCATCAAGGCCCAAGATTGCGTTAACCATAAAGGTACATAAACCCATAAAACCATAATAAAGATATCATCGACCTAAAATAGGTCGGTCAGAAAACTATTGCACCCATAAATCATCATTGTCCTAAAGGCGTCAGCTCATTCTATAAAAACAATCGCCGAACTGATACAAGTTGGCACATCAATCAAAATCCATATTAAACCACATATGACCAATAAAACCACTCAGTCTCCCAAATTAAAACAGTTAAACCATATACAATCCAATTGTAACCATATGACAATAACATGGGACTGAAAACCACCTAGTCCCCCATATTTAATGCCAGCAATACAAAACAACTAGGCCACATCAACTCAATAAAGATCGCCTATGTAGTCCCCAAGTTAATACAATCAATTAATCCAACCACATTATTCACAAAAAGTAAATGTCAAATAAACATGATTTGCACATAGGTCGCACGAATTCGTAACCAATCTCAGTCATATTTCCTATTCTCATAAACTTTCCACAAGATCACGTGGCCGGGAGAAGTGCCCTACGGTCCAGAGTTACCTTCTCCCGTTAGATAAAAAAATACAACTTCGCACTTTCACAACACAACGAGCTCTTGTGCGGGAGAAGTGCCCTCCGGTCTAGAGTTACCTTCTCCCGCCACAAAAACATAACTTCACATCACAAACACCACTTCTCAACACAATTTCTCAATTCAAACTCTCAAGGACATGTCATCACACCATAACTTCAAACATCACTCAACTGGAGACCATAAGATCTTCACGTAAATCTCGAACACACTAGTTCGCAAAAAGAGTAAATATTTCAACACAACTATCCATC
>BMAC01000437.1:268787-288385 GCA_014905375.1 Phtheirospermum japonicum | reverse complement strand
CCTCATAAACCATTCACACTAAGCCCGCAGGCTTGATATTCACAAAGTCCATAACCGAGCTCAAGTACACAGCTCAAACCACAAGAGGTCACGACCCTATATGAGAACTCATCCTCATACTATAGGTCGCTACTCTAACCATATCAACTCGCTCACTTTCAAGGAACAACCTTCAGCTCGTTCACTTCTCAGAGACATAATACAGCTCGCCCATCTTCCAGGAGGCACACCCTCTCCTAGAAATGAGGTCGCTTTCAACAAATACCCACATATATCACATAATATTACGTACAGACATTTTTGTCCACATCATATTGGTATGGTTTACTATAAAATGTCGCAATTCTAAAAATAATATAAAGCATTGCAAGACTCAATAAAAGTACCATATTATTTATACAAAGGCAAACACTCAAATGTGGCAGTCACACGGATCCTTCACCGTGTGACGAAGCTCCTAACCCACTCCAAATGGATCTCATATTTAAAAAAAAAAAGAGGCCAATTTCTTCATTCTTTTTTCTTCTCCATCCCCAACCCTAACCGATCTCCATCCATCATGTCGTCGTCGATTCTCAATTCAAGCCGCCCATTAATGACGAATCGTCTCTTTCTTCGGCTCCATTCCCTGGCTTTCCTGCGAATGGCAATTCTCCCAATATGGCGCCAGCGTACGCCCCCCCGAGCTTAGCGCAGAAGATTAACCCCGTAGGTTCCTTCTCAATTGGAACTCCATCTCCATCAGCGTCAGACATCGACGGACAGATTGGCGATTATACTCCGGTCACCGCACTTATCATCGACAGTCTATCTCGGGCGACAGATGACGTCAATGAGACCCACTGTGATATGAGCACCATCGTTTTGATTGGAGTGGAAGGAGGGGATCTCCTGTGTCCCTTGAGTACTGTGAGGCAATTGTGGGTGATGGATGATGACGTGGATGAATCAAGGCCGTCAGATGCTGGCAGTCAAGTTGTTGATGATTTGACTCCATCTGACAATGTTAAGATTGCTGAGAATGTGAACATTGCTGATGATGTATTCTTCTACATCTCATGTAAACAGTTGTTTGTTTTTGGTACCTTTTTTTTTTTGCCAAATAATTTAGATTTTTGCAGCCAAAGGCCCAATGGACATTTGTGCACAGCGTAATAAAATCATTACTTCTTGTCCAGTGTGATTTTTGAGTTTTGAATTGTGCTTTTCTATGAAGAAGCTTAAACATTTCAATTGCATAGTGGTTGTTTATGTAGTCGTCGGTATAGTCGGTGTAGCGGTCGGAATACATCAATATTTATTTTTCACTTATTATTTTTCACTGGGGCTTCAGTCGCCGGTTCCCTGAGGATTGCATATTTGTTTTCATTTATTCATATATTTTTGAATTCAAGAAAGTGTATTGAAACTAGAAGTTTGAGGGAGGGCAAGAAGAGGGAGGACAATAGAGGTTGTTGACTTTTCGAGGAACATGTTGATGTTTAATATGTCGAATGTGGAGATTCTGGATAGTTTGACGAACTTGGACTTGAACCACAACAGGATCTATTGGAGTTTGCAGGAGGGGCTGGCGAATTGGGAGAGATTGTTCAATATGAACGTGAGCTATAACAGGCTATGTGGTCGAATTCCGAGTGGTGGGAAGTTGCAGGAATTGGATTACACTTCCTACTTTCATAACAGATGTTTGTGTGGTAAACCTTTGCCAGATTGCAAATGATCTTGTGCTTGTGCTTGTGGTGTGTTCATTAAGTGTCAAGTCTTGAATAAGAGTTTTTCTCTGTCAGTCTTTAAAAAAAAATCCTTTGAGTTTCAAACTTCAAATTAAATGGAACTTTATTGCTTGTAGCTAAGGATGTATTGGCTAATAAAAGATGAGATTTGTAAAAAGTCATATTCGGCATTCTTAAAACATCTCAAACTGGAGGGACCGAATTGAAATGACAAGAGAGAGAGAGAGAGAGAGAGAGAGAGAGGAGTTCATTGGTAAGTAAATTCCAATATTTGAAAAGGAGGTATGTTTACTAAATGGGAGTATAATAATATCAAGAACTCATGAATTTTTTGAGAAGGGATGAGTGATCAATGGGGTGACAAATGAGACCTATAATATTTGATTAACAGCTAGCTAGACACATACGTGCATAAATAAAAAGTGTCACTTTCTAATAGTTGATATTAATTATTATTTTTTGTTTTTTTTTCTTGTAAAAAACTGTCACATTTTCACCAAAATATGTCACTTTTGTTCAAAAAACTGTCACTTTTTATTTTTTGCCAAAAAAGAATTGCTACACAAATTATAGTAGTCAAATTATAATACTGTCACTTTATAAATAAAAAGTGTCACTTTCTAATAGTTGATAATAGTCGTTATTTTTAAAAAAAAATTCCTGTAAAAAAAATGTCACATTTGCACCAATATACGTCACTTTTGTCCAAACAATTGTCACTTTTGATTTTTTGCAGAAAAATAGTTGCTACACAAATTATAGTAGTCAAGTTATAATACTGTCACTTCTTACGATATTACTGTCACATTATAAATAAAAAGTGTCACTTTCTAATAGTTGATAGTAATCGTTATTTTTTGTTTTTTTTTCCAGTAAAAAAATATCACATTTGCACCAATATATGTCACTTTTGTCCAAACAACTCTGACTTTTGATTTTTTGCAGAAAAAGAGTTACTACACAAATTATAGTAGTCAAGTTATAATACTGTCACTTCTTACGATATTACTGTCACTTTATAAATAAAAAGTGTCACTTTCTAATAGTTGATAGTAATCGTTATTTTTTTTTTTTTTTTCCTGTAAAAAAATGTCACATTTGCACCAATATATGTCACTTTTGTCCAAAAAACTGTCACTTTTGATTTTTTGCAGAAAAAGAGTTGCTACACAAATTATAGTAGTCAAGTTATAATACTGTCACTTCTTACGATATTACTGTCACTTTATAAATAAAAAGTGTCACTTTCTAATAGTTGATAGTAATCGTTATTTTTTGTTTTTTTTTTCCTGTAAAAAAAATGTCACATTTGCACCAATATATGTCACTTTTGTCCAAAAAACTGTCACTTTTGATTTTCTGCAGAAAAAGAGTTGCTACAAAAATTATAGTAGTCAAGTTATAATACTGTCAGTTCTTACGATATTACTGTCACTTTATAAATAAAAATTGTCACTTTCTAATAGTTGATAGTAATCATTATTTTTTATTTTTTTTCTGTAAGAAATTGTCACATTTCCACCAAAATATGTCACTTTTTTCCAAACAAAGTGTCACTTTTGATTTTTTTTATTTTTTTGCAGAAAAAGAGTTGCTACACAAATTATAGTACTCAAGTTATAATACTGTCACTTCTTAAGATATTACTGTCACTTTATAAATAAAAAGTATCACTTTCTAATAGTTGATAGTAATCGTTATTTTTTTCCCTATAAAAGACTGTCACATTTGCACCAAAATATGTCACTTTTATCCAAAAAAAGTGTCACTTTTATATGAGTGGCATATAAAACAATGCCTCCTCATCTACAAACTCATACCCACTGCCACTCATATTTTCTGCATTACCTCTCATCCTTCCCTGCCTGACTATGTTCAGCCATTTCGCCGCCGCTCTCCGGCGTCCACATCATCTCTGCCGCGCCGGCCGCCGCTCTTTGAATATCCTGCGGTGAAGGCGAAGATGGCGCCGGAAATGAAGCAACACGACCGGGAAAGTTCAACACAACATCACGGCCTTTGAGGTCCAGCGCCGCAACGTCGTAGCGACGGTGGCCATCTCCGGCGAGGGGTAGGTTCCGATCTATATGCGCGTAGTCTTTCTCGGCTCGCGAATCTCTGATACCCATTTGCCGCTGCGGCTCCTTATGCCGCGGTAAATCGAGTGTTTCCCGGTGGTGGGCCGGCTTGGCGAGCCGCCGGAGGAGGCAGTGCTCGTTTTGGTGGTTTTCGGTGGCCTCGGTCTTCATCTGGGTAATGATATTGCCCTCGCGGAAATCGACGATGGTGATCGGAATTACAGCGCCGGTGGAATCGAAGTACGACATCATCCCTAGTCTATAATTGTTGAGAACTTATATCAGAACCTTGTCTGAATTGGTTGGGCAGCACACAACAGCGTGACTTTTTTTTTTTAATTTTATAAGAGATCCGTTTTGGTGGGCGAATCTGGGTTTGGGGCGGGTTTTAAACTCCGTCACATGAAAGGGGATCCGTGTGGCGGTCACACAGAAGACCCACTCTTATACAAAAGCACTTTTAATAAAAAAAAATGACATTTTAATCCGGTTTAGTATTTTCTTTGTCGGCTGATGGTACTTTTATTTTTAGTTAATACACTCGAATTAGTTTTTTTCTTTTTATCGTCCGGTGGTGCTTTTATTGTTGGTTAAAACACTCTCATTAGTGATTTCTTTAGTGGCTGATGGTGCTTATATTGTCTATTAAAACATACAGATTAGTACTTTCTTCATCGTCTGCTAGCGCTTTCATTGTTAAGTTGTGCTACTTAGATTAGTGTTTTCTTTATCGGTGGATGGTATTTTTATTGTTAGTTCCAATTTCGTTCTCATCATCTTCACTTTAATTTATGAATATTTTGGTTTGTTGAATTATTAGATGGAGTATTTTGGCACATGATATCCAAATGATATGTGAATTTTTGTTTTATTTACTTCCACAATAATGGAGGAATCAATAAATATTTAATAAAAACAACCCTCTCAATACATAGTTAAAGACATTGTATTATGAAAATAAAAGCATCAAAAACTGCTGCAAAACTAAAATAAATGGAGTTTGGAAATATATAACTTCATTAATTACCAATGAAAACGGGAGAAGATTAATTGACATGGTGATTATGGAATGTCTGATAATCTGCCATAACGATTATGCAATGTCTTAATTTGCAATCATCTATCGTACCAAGATACATGTAAAGATTATATATGAAAACATCTTTCTACATATTATAAACGTCTTCATTATGAAATGTCTACCATGATTATGTCTTTATTGCAAACAAAAACAAGAAAAAAAAGAAAGAAAGGCCATTGTAAATCAATATGACTAAATTCAACTAAAAATCACCTATTAATTATGGTCATTGATCCGATTTTATTAGTGGTGTAGATCTGTCCCTAGGTTCACAAATGATGTAGTTCTGATTTGAACTTAATCTTATATAGATAGATAGATAGATAGATAGATAGATAGATAGATATGAGATTAAGTTCAAATGAGAGCTACATCATTTGTGAACCTCGGGACAGATCTACACCACTTATAAAATCGGATCAATGACCACACACACACACACCTGTCTCTTATACACATCTCCATCAACAGTATAATTGTTTCCTCCGTCCGCCGTCTCCACAACCCCGTCAACTGCATATTCTTCTCCGACAAACCCCACCGCTTCACATCGTCCACCCCCCTCAGTCCCCTCACTTCAGTTTATCCTTACACAGATTTCATCATTACAAAATCAATTAGGATAATAATGAACAAGAAAAGAATTATAAAAAGAAAAGATAGTAGAGAAAGAAAAAAAAAATAGTAGGGATAATAATCTAAAGGGTATATTAGGTAGTTTCCATTCTAATTTTGATCTTAAGCATTTAAATTAAATGAAAAATGATAATTAAATACTTAATTATGACACGTCATCAAATGGGCCCAAAAATGATAATTGTGTACCTTTTTTTTATGATTTTGCTAACTTCATGTATGTGTTTTGATAGTGGACAATATTTTAGTTCTAAATTGGAAAGTGGACAACATAATGGACCAAAAAAATAATTTTCCCGCAAATACAAACACCTCAACGGGTAATTTGTAATTTTAAAAGATTTGTGTGTTGTTTTATTTTATTTTTTTATTATAATTTTTTTTAGTTAGACTAAACATCAGCCTGTGTAATTATCCTAAAAAATGGTAAACTAATGACAAAACAAATTAATCATAAATAAGTTTTAAACTGAAACATGTAGGATCAGGATAAATAAATAAATAAGGACAAAAAGTACCTAGGAAGTTTGGTTTAATTACAAAAAAGTCCACCTATCTTTGAGAATTACAAATAACCCCTTGACATGTATTAGATTGTTACAAGTGTAACCCAAAATGAGGATGTGAGGGGCCATTTGTAGTTTAAATACGAATTTCAAGAGGTAATTTGAGATTTTCAAAGATAAGTGGGTGTTTTATTATTAGACTACACTTTAAGGGTATTTTTTATAATTATCCCTAAAAATATTAAAGCGATGACAAAAAAAGTTAAGCATAAATTTTAATCTGACGCTAAACATCACAAGAAAAAAGAAAAAGTTTAAATTAAAAAAAGACTACCTCGTAGGTTTGGTTTAATTAGAAAAAAGTCATTTTCGTAGTTAGACTAAACTCTAGGGATACATAGGGTAATTAACCTTAAAATTGTTAAACTAATGACAAAACAAGTTAATCATAACATATTTTAAGTTGACGTTGGACATCACAAAATAAATAAATAAATAAAGAACTACCTCATAAGTTTGATTTAATTGCAAAAAAATCCACTTATTTTTGAAAATTACAAATAATCCCTTGATATTATTAAAATGTTAAAATTGTAACCCAAAATGTGGATTTGAGGGGACTACTTGAAAGGTAATTACAAAGATTTTATTTGTAACTTTCAAAAAAATAGTTTTTTTTATAATTAGACTAAAATTCAGGGTACTTTTTATAATTATCATTAAAACTTATTAAACCGGTGATAAAAAGTTAACATAAATTTTAAACAGATGCTAGACATCGGAAGAAAAAAAGGAAATTTGTTTTAAAAACTACCTTAGATGTTTGATTTAATTACAATAAGTCCATTTATCTTTAAAAGATTATAAATAACCCCCTCACATTTATTATAATGTTACAACAGTGCACCCTAAAAAGGGGATAAGGATCATTTTTAAAAAATAAGTGAAATTTGTTTGTGATTAGGCTCAAGGACACCTTTTGATAATTACCCTAAAATGTTAAGTTGATGACAAAATAAGTTAAGCACAAATGTTAAATTGTTGCTAGATTTTGTGTGGGCGCGCGCGCGCGCACGTATATATATGTGCAAGGTGCTTGATGTATTTTCTCATGGGACATCCATTACATCTGCACAAAAATTGAATATTCTATGTTGCAACGACAATGGTATCATTGTGAGTCAGAAAGTTAATCTAGTCAAAAGATAGTTTCCTAAAATATAGAGCGAAAAAAATTTATTTTTTTTATCAATAATTCACTTTCTGATGTTACCAAAATTTTATTTATAAAATTTAAAATTTTTATGTATTTATTGAATATGCCAGCGTAATACGCGGGTATTCAAACTAGTGTGTGTGTATGATTATTGGAAGAAAAAACACAATTAGTGTGTCTTTATATATAAGTAATTTGTGAGAGATAATTTAGGTATTCTTTTTTATCTCGATGTAATATGTAAACATGTATTGACACCCTAATTCTATCATCTTCTTCATTGTGTCTCCTTTTTCTATTTTTCTTTTTTCACGTTATCAATACGATACTCTAACCAATGAGATTAATACACAAATAATAGCCTCAATAAACCAAAGCCACCGAAAAACCAAATAAAAAAATCATATCTAGGAAAACTATTGCACAGAAATATTCTCAAAGTCGTTTCCTAGTATTTTATTATTTGGATTGTGCTCCAATTTTGAAAGTACATCCAGGACTTATGAAAGTAATACCTGAATGGTGAAGATGTGATTCTGAGCATTGAGGAAATATTTATTGAATGTCAAACAAAGCAGGTTTTATTTTTTGAATTTCTTGTGCAGCGTTTTCATAATAAGATCGCACATAATCGAGTCATTGGATCCAAGTAAAACTTAGATATATTATTCAAGATATATAATTGTTAAATATGGATGGTGAAGATCTGAATTTGAGTTTTTGAGCATCTGATAAAGAGTTCTGAATAGAGCTGATTTTCTTTTCCGAAACTATTTGCTCAGTTTTTTTCAATATAAAATTACACAGAATCTAAAACGGCACAATCACTTTTCTCAATAGTGCAGCGACCTGGGGAGACCTTGAAGGCTTATATGGCCAGGTTCACTAGGGCTACTTTGGAAGTGCGCACTGCTACAGATGACATGAAGGCGGGAGCTCTAAACTAGGGTTTAAGGATGGAAGGCTTGAGGACCTCATTAGCTAAGAGGCATGTACATATTTTGGAGGAAGTTTTGTATAGATGCATGAAGTATATCCATGTATAAAAAGCGGAAGAGGAGGACATGATACATTTTGGAAGGGAGGTCGGCGATCCTAAGAGAATAAAACCTAAGACGTCAAAACCTTGAAGGGAGATGCGGCGACCTGCATGGTCAATCAGGCCCCAGGTATGGAGGGGAGGTTAGTATCAAGGATTGATGGGAGAAATTGGAAGGAGGATGAAGGTTTTACACCCTTGGTGATGCCACGAGCTAGAGTGTTCACAATCATGGAGGCCCAGATACCCAATGACATCAGGTGGCCTAAGGACTACACATATATACCTACTAACCCAAAATCTCTATTCTTTTATAGGTGCATAATAACTATAGACATTCCAAGGAAAGGTGCCGAAATCTAAAGGAGGAAATAGAAAGGTTGATCAAGTTAGGGAACCTTAAGTAGGTTGTGTACAAAGATAGATCACAACATGATCAAGGGAAAGCTCTACTGGGATCCCTACCAGGAGGTCCCCCGCAGGCACAGGCAGGGGCCAACAAAGACAAGAAGGGCAAAGTAGACCAGAATAAGGGGGAGTGGCTGAGAATAACAGGAGAAAGATAAACACGATTTCAGGTGGACTGACAGATGGGTAACCAAACAATTCAAGGAAATAGCATGTAAAGGCAGCTCGCCCAGGGCCTTTTGTGGTCGCATCCATTAATAGGCGACCTTCACCCACAGGACCAGTTATTTCCTTCAATCCAGAAGAATGACGAGGTGTACAAGTTGGACATAATGATGCGTTGGTGATCCGAGCAAAGGTGGATGGGTATGATATTGGAAGGGTGTTTGTGGATAATGTAAGCTCGGTCAATATCCTCTATCAGGATTGACTGGAATAGATGAATCTGGAAGTAAAGATAAAACCCATACAAACACCTATTTATGATTTTAATGGAGAGCAGGTCATTACAGAAGGAGAAATGGTACTTCCAGTTTCATGGGGGAGTAGTGACTTGTGCGTGGAAAAGAAAATAAGATTCTTGATAATCAAGGCTAAATCGGCCTATAACGTCACATTAGGGCGACTTGCACTCAATGAATTTCAAGCGGTCACTTCTACCCACCACATGAGCGTGAAATATTTGGCGGGAGATAAGGTCGTTGAGGTGATATCTGAACAACAATTTACACGATACAGTTAGATTAATGTAAGGAAATGAATGAGCGAAGGAAAGCGAGAATGGAGCAGTGATATACAAGAAGGGATACTTAGCCCTAGAAGTTAAGGGAGGGGGAGAATTTAGTTCGACCTCATGAAGAGATTATAAAGATCGAGTTGGAGGAGAGCAGGAAATGATATATAACAAGAATAGGCAGCCAGCTATCAAACGTCACCAAAATGGTGCTCGTCGACATATTAAAAGAAGTTCAGGATATATTAGCTTTTGGAGATATTGAGCTTCTAGGTGTAGCTCCTGAGGACATCACCTAAATGGACGCGAGACATGTATGGCATAAGAGGAGGCTTTTTAGGGCAGAGCTAGATAAAGTAATAGAAGAGGAGCTATAAAAGTTAATGAAAGGAGGACATATTCAGGAGATCCAATTCCAGGAGTATCTGTCCAACGTAGTTATGGTACCAAAGCTGGGGAGTAAGTGGAGGATGTGTGTCAATTTTTGCGAGCTGAACAAAGCCTGTTCAAAGGATCATTACCCATTATCACACATTAACCAGCTGGTGGGCTCAACTTCAGGATGCAAGCTGCTGAGCATGATGGATGCATCTCAAGGATACCATTAGATCCCACTGGAAAAGGAGGATCAACCTAAGGTGAGCTTTACCATCTCGATGGGTACATGTTGCTTTGTTTCCATGTCGTTTGGGTTGAGAAATGCAGGGGCGACCTACCAGAGATTGGTGGATTAAGATGTTCATAGACCTGTTGGGGTCAATCATGGAGGTCTATGTGGATTACATGTTGGTGAAAATCAAAAAGGCGGCGTCTCATGTGGAAGATCGGAAATAAGGCCTTTATCATATTGAGGCAATATGGGATGAGACTAAATCCTATAAAGTGTGCCTTCGGGTTTGTTTAAGGAATTATTTTGGGTACATGGTGACAGAAAGAGGCATTGAGGTAAACCTAGAGAAGGTAAGAGCTCTGATGGAGATGCCCCATCCCCGAATGGTGAGAGACATCCAGGTATTACCGGGTCGCACTTTGGGCAATATCTGATGTGTTTATCGCAGGAGGAAGTGTTGGGAGTATTACGGGGGATACATGAAGGGTATTTTGGAGATCATGTGAATAGTAGGTCATTAGTCGTCTTTTGGACGTGGATGAAGGGAATGGCTAGCGAGCTCATGCTAACTTAAAAAAATGTCAGATCTATGAACTAACCATTCATGTGACAACATTATATATGATGGTGATGAGCTCAGCTTTCCCGTTCGCACAATGGGGAATCGATATCGTAGGGCCATTGCCAAGGACACCTTGAAGGAAGTTTTACCTAGTGGTTTCGGTGGATTACTTCACAAAGTGGGCGAAGGTCGAGGCTGTGACATGCATAGCCGAATAAATAACGGTGGACTTTATTTTTTTACAGTATTTTTTGCAGGTATGGTGTGCTACGAGTGTTGGTCTTGGATAATAGTGCACAGTTTAATGGGCGTATGATGCAGGAATGGTGCGAAACAATGGGGTTAAAGCAAAGATTTGCTTCAGTGTCACATCCTCAACTAAAAAACAAGTTGAAATTACTAACCGAATTATTATGCAGGGAGTAAATCTAAGGCTAGAGAAAATAGTGGTACTATGGCTTGAGGAGCTATCATCAGTTTTAGGAGCTTATCGGACAACCACGTGAACTACTATAAGGGAGTTGCCTTTTAGCTTAGTTTATGGCATGGAAGTTGTTATTCCGTCAGAGATAGTAAGATGATCACATCGCCTAACTACTTTTAATACATTGGAGAATGAAATATTGGCTAGAGGATCTTTAGAGGTGATTGAGGAAATAAGAGATAAGGCAGCAATAAGGGTGGAATAAAAGATTCAGGCAGCATATACTCAAAAGGTAAAAAGAAGGCAATTTCAGGTCGGTGATTTGGTATGGAGGCGGGCTGATGCAATATATACTACTTGGAAGCTAGACCCTAATTGTGTGGGACCATTCAAGGTGATTAATGCTAAAAGGGGGAGCATATATGTTGGAAAATGAGGAGGGTAAGGCTGTGCCGGGAAGCTGAAATATTTGCCACTTAAAGAAATATTATGCCTAGGTGTTTTGAGGATATGGGACATGGTAGAAAATATGTTTATATTTTACTTTACCCAACACTTATTCAGATCGGAAGGATATTAATAAAATGGAGATTATGAAGTTATGGTTTATGATTTTTTATGGTTTATGGGCTGACTCTTGTTTAGGTCGGTGATGGTTATGGCTTATGGTTTTATGGGATGACAATTGTTTAGGTCAGCGATGGTTATGGTTTATAATTTTTTTATGGTTTTATGGGTTGACGCTTGTTTATATCACCAATTGTTACGGTTTATCATTTTTATGGTTTTATGGGCTGAAGCTTTTTTGGGCCGGCGATGGTTTTATGGGCTGATGCTTATTTAGCTCGGCGATGGTTTTATAGTTATGGTTTTATGGTTTATGGGTTGATGCTTGTTGAAGTCGGCGATGGTTTTATGGGTTATGGTTTTATGGGCTAATGCTTGTTTAGGTTAGCGATGATTTTATGGTTTGTTTTTATGGTTATGATCTTATAATTTTATGGTTTTATGGGCCAACGCTTGTTTAGGTCGGTGTCAGCTTATGGATCAATGGCTATGGTAGGTATAAAAACTTACACCCATTATTCAGATTTTGATGGTTGCAGGTTTTACACTTCTGAAAAGTTTAGTAATTGCAATTTTTGATTCTTAAGTCTGATGGTATTAGGTTTTGTTGATTAATGGGTGTAAGTTTTTATACTTGCGATATAATCTTCTTAATGAAAACTAAAATTACTTGAGCAGGAAAAATGGAAGTTTTATTACAAATAGATGTGCTAGTTTATAAGTTCAAAATTTGTGAAGTAAATTATGGGGCAGCTTGGGGGACTAAAGGGATGAACTCGTCCAGTGGAAGGTCAAGCTCGGCACTAAGTCCAGCAGAAATGACTCCTTGAGCTGCACATTCGCTGCCAACCCCTCCTCCCCCCCCCCCCCCCCATCTTTCTTAGGTTGATTCAAGCTACCCTTCCAGAATTCAAATGGGGGTAGATTTTCTTCCACCTTTCCCTGGTCTATTTGGAAGTTTAGGCTGGCCACTTGAAACTGCTGACTAATTCGCTCGATAGTAGTCTTAAGATATAGTTTAGCCCCTTTGCCCACTTTTTGAAGGAAGGCCGTGGTATGGAGGTAGGTCGACATCAGGCTCATTTTGTACACATCAATGAATCGCCGACCTACAAGGCTCCTCAAAAATGTGTGGTGCCCTTCCTCAACCCCCTAGGCATGACCTTCACCCACTCCGTGAGCATGACCCACTTGGATCCCTTGAGCATGCACTGCTTTCTCCTTTTCTTGCAGCTGAACATGGAGGTCATCCAGCTTTGACTGGAGATATTCTTTGAGGTTGCAGAACTTGGAGTTTTCTATTTCCAATTAGTATCACAAAGTGTTTAACTCCTCGTCCGAAGCTGTTATTTGACGACGAGCCTCATCCAGCTCGCCTGGGTCAAGGATAGATGCTCGGTTTTTTTTGTTTGCCTGATTTTTCCACTTATCCATCATTTCCTCCTCGGTATTAACAACTAGTAGGTGGTTGGATAGAGAGACCAAGACAGGCTCCATCTGCATCAGTAAAAAATACAAGTTAAGAATTTACTAAGTGTAAAACAACAGATTTATATTTAGAAGAGATAATTACCAAACTGAAGTACTGCAACATCAAAGCCACCTGGTCAGGGATGCTGAGGGTCGCCAAGAACTTTTTAATCAGGGGTAAGCACCTGACCCTGAAGGAATGGCTGGAACTGATCGGCATCATTGCAGTTCAGGAGGCCGTTAGATAAAAGTGGGGAAGTTGAGTTGGACGCCCCTTGATTACATCGGCGTTTAGGAGGAGAAGATGTGGGTCGCATACCAGTAGTAGACACTTCATGATCAGAGACAGCAGAGGATGATTAGCCCCGAGATCAACCTCGAATTATTTTCTTCTTCTTGCCCCTGCACACCAAGGCTCTAAGAGGTAATTGGTCATAAGTGTTATCAATTACCTCAACCGGTTGGGAGCTTGCTGCAAGAGAAATCTCCAACTCTTCTTCTATATTTATGGTACGGACCACAGATATCATGGAAGGGGCTGAATCAGTATTTTTTATGATATGGGGTTAAGAATAAAAGGCTTAAAGGATATCAACATAACAAATTTGGATTTTCATCTCCTCAGGAGGTCGACAACTAAGGCCTAAGAAGGTATACACCCTTTTGGAGTTGGTAAGTTTACCACGTTGCAGGGGCGTTTGTTCCATTCTTCAATTAGATCTATGTATTTTTGGTGAAGTGAATAGGGAGCTTTCTTTACAACCACCAACTCTAGAGGAGGGGTTACCTAGTTCCATTGGGTTGGAAAGGGCCAGTGCTCGCAGGTACGAAGAAAAAAAAATTAGCTCGCCACTCATGAACGTTAGAGGAGAGAACAAGGAAATAGAGCCCATTACGGGAAGAGAGGTAAAACACTCCTTTTTATTAACATATATCGGAAGAAGAATTCTACATCAGGTTCTACCTTATAAAACTGGCATATTATGAGTTAGCCGATAATGAACTGGATGGAGTTCAGAGCCATTTCGAGAATGGGGACTTTGTATTTTGGTGATAGAGCAACCATGAAGGGATGCATGGGGAACCTGATCCATGCATCTATATGGTCCTCAAAAACAGTGATGTGATTAGGAGGGGGGTTATTAGCATCGTTCATGTCAGCCTCAGGCATGATGACGATCATAGTTTCAGGAAGGTGAAGGTTTCTTATAAATACAGGAAGTAGTTCAGGATCCGGAAGGACCTAAGGGTTCTCTATTGTAACCCTAGTGCTCTGGGGAAAGGGAGGTAGGTTGGCATGAGAGGAGGGAGGAACGACAGTTACTAGGTTGGGCGGGTAAAGGTCTAGGTCGGCAGAGGAAGGAGAGTTTACGATAGGGGGTAAGGGATTGGCCTCAGGGATTTCTCTGGTTAATGCCCTAGTTTGAGCTTCTAGCTCGGTCGAAGAAATATCCTTTTTCTAGTTTGTCTACAAGACCAGCCTCAGGTTTTACTTACTATTCTTCCTAAAAAAGGGAATTTCAACAGATTCACTCTCAGATAACATATCTGGAGTGAATATAGGTTTTTGAGGGGAATTAGAATTGGGGTTTTATGAATCAAAATTAGAAGATGATAAGAAACAAATAGAAAATGGAGGGAGGGGGAAAGAAAATATGCTCAGAATACAGTATATTAATATCAAAAATGAGAGGACTCAGTATAAATAACTTAAGGAAGATTAGGGGGACTTACCCATTGTATTGCAGATCTGGGGGACCGTCGGGCTGATTTGCTAATTAAAAGAGTGAAAGATGTTCTTGCCAGAAAAACTTCGGAGATCGATAATTGCGGATGGTGAGAGTTTTTTTTACAAAGAAGAAAGGTAAAAAGATAAGTGAATAGGGAACGGTGATAAGGTAAAGTAGGGTTAATTGTGGGCCTTTTATTTTTGGGCTCACGAGAATACTTTATTACAAGAAAATGGGTGTGCGGCATGTGTTCAGCATAATGTCAGTATGAATTTAATGCTCTGATGCTTGAGGTGTTTTTGATGGCTTGTGCTTTTACCAAGAGGCGCGTGGGTTGACCTTTGAGAAACTTATTTTAGCTTCAACTTGATTTCCTTCTCAATCAAGCAGAATGTGGGGGACTATCTGATACGACATCCAGTTTTCAGGTGAGCATGCACGTCGATGTTGGTTCACAAGGCGACCTCTTATATGGAGTTGCCAAGCTCTTATGGGTTAAAGTGGAATTTACACTTATAAATAGCTCGGTAGAGAAAGCTGGGCTTTATAGTTATGGTATGGGCCCTAACGGGCTGGTATGGATGGTATGGTATGGGGCCCCAGCAAACTAAGGATATGGGATGGTTATTGACCCATGGTTATTATGGTAAATTAACAAAATACGAGAGTTCCAATACTTATGGTAACTTAGCATATATGAGAAATCCTAATTCTAAGTCGGTGGTTAATTATGGTATTGTGGTATGAATAAGAGTCGGAAACCCTAAATTTGGAATATGACTCTTGTCTATACAAAGAGGACACAAGCCACACTTCTATTCTAAGTTGGTTTTTATCCTACTTTTAGCTCTCGTTTTATCATCACAAAAGGGTACAGACTTAAGCATCGAAGGGCCTACGCCGGGGCTGACTGGCTTGAGTTTTGTTTTGTAGGTCGATCAGGTCGGCACAAGTAGTTCAAAGATCAACGACCTCATTCTTGGTGAGCTAAGCTTTGTGGTCACATCAATCGCACCTCAATCCCCCATTTTCAAATATCATTTCAAAAAAATGATGATCGATGGTGTACGTCATTCAAAATAAAATTATTGTTGCTAGTACTACGCCTTTAATGGTAATAATACCGGCTACGGAATAATGGTAACACACATGGAGAAGAAGCATCCCAAAAATTATGGTGTTGATATCTCATAAAAACAATTAAATTTCTCACCTTCATCTACCATCGGGGTCAAGGTACTAGTTCTAATTTATTTCAATATAGCAAAAGTGGTCATAAGAAAATTCTTGCAAGATTTGTTGCAGTTATGAGTCTTCCTCTTAATCATGCGCATTGTAGTTATTTTATAGATTATACTATAGGTGTATTTAGTCCATGTAGAACTAGCATTTCATATAATAAGGTTACTCGTGATCTTGATAACATGGTTGGTGAATGTAAACTGAACTGGACTTCCTTATTTGATAGTTTGTTTGATTCCTCTATGAGGATATGCGGGAAAGTTAATTCCAATATTAAAAGCTAAAATTTTGAATTTTAATTACTCATAGTAGAATTAAAATCAAGACATTTTAAAAAAATATTTTTTAAACTCTTTTTTTAAAAAAATCTGAACTACGTGGGCTTTGATCCTGTGTGAAGATACGTAGACAAGTTAACCACCATATTAAAAGTTAAATTTTTGAATTTTAATTTCTAATACTAGAATTAAAATCAATTACTTTTTTAAAAAGAATAGTTTTTTAAACTCTTTTTTTTTTCAAAAAAAAAAATCCGAACTGCGTGGACTTTGATTCCACTATGAGAATACATAGGCAAGTTAATCCTAATAATAATCGTTAAAGTTCTGAGTTTTATTTTCTAATATTAGAATTAAAATCAAGTCCTTTTTTTAAATAATAATTTCATAAACTCTTTTTTTAACCCAAACTATGTGGAATTTGATTCCTCTATGAGAAAATACGTACGTAATTTAATTCCCATATTAAAATTTAATTATTTTAATTTTAATTTCTAATATTAGAATTAAAACCAAGTCCTTTAAAAATAATAATTTTTTAACTTATTTTTAAAAGAATAAAATTTGAACTACGTGAAATCTGATTCCTCCATAGGATACATAGGGAATTTAATTCTAATATTAAAAGTTAAAATTTTAAATTATAATTTCAAATAAGAATTAAAATTAAGTCCTTTTTTAAAAAATAATTTTTTAAACTCTTTTTCTAACTTAATGCTTCAAATTTTATTTTAAGTTTTTCGTTTTTAAACTCCTTTTTACATTCTTTTTAAAAAGAAATATTCCAAAATACATTTAAAAACTGAAAAAACACCAGTTATAAAATAAACAGCAATTTTTAAGTGAATCGGAAATCAGTACAAATTGGAGCCCTATTCGGTTCTATTTGGTTTGTACATCGACGGTTATTTTAACTCCGGCCTAGAAACCGATTTATTTTAATCGAGTTAACATCTCTATTATATAGTATTAGAATTAGATTAGGATGCTTAAGCATAGAAATAGTATATAGCTAGTATATATCCATTAGGAGTCTAAAATTTTATCTTGCTTCCTTACTAATGAGATATGTTATATCTTATTTCCTTCGTATTATAGGTCTCTTTTGCACGCAAGATGTGTCTATATAGAGTTGAGGACTTTCTACAATCCTACCACCAATTTAAAATAAAAATATCAAGAGTTAGGAGTTGTTTATTCGAGCAACGATCTCCGATTGTCTTCGATTATCATTACAATCTACACTAACATCCATCGAATTATTTTCCTTTCATCTTTCCAATTTTATGATTGTGATTCGTAGTGTTTTGGAAGAGTCGTACAGATTTAGTAATATCTTACTCGTTAAGAGTTTTTAGTTATCTTTAGTAGTTGTTTATGTTCTTTAGAACTATCTAACTCGTTAAGAGTATTAATTATATATAAATATTGTTTATGTTCTTGATTGTAATCATTGATCCACATTTTCTATTAAAGATATTTTGTCGTGCGGCATGACTATAAGTATTTTTTTCCTTATAGTCAAAAGTTTAAAACTTTTTTTTTAATTACACTGCTATTTATTTGCACTCAGCATAAAATACACGTGGTATGTCTTTTATTTTTATTGTGTATCAATTTGAGAATTCAAAGCTTGCTATTCTTTTAATTGGGATCATGAAAAGACACTTGATAATACTAAGTGTTGATCCTTCATGTTTCATCCTTCTGGATTCGTCTATTATTACTATGAGATGAAAAACTATACTTCAATTTAATCTTGTGTGTTTTAATTTCACTATTATTGCTACTGCAAATAAAGAGGCTGAGGACTACTCCGATGACAAAGAGACCAATATTATTGGGGCTTACAAGGAGCTGTATCAAAATTTGGTCAAATTGGTTCAAAAGCCGAAATTTCTTACCACTGAGAACAAATGACTGAATCATGAGATTGCTAAGAAAAAAGTCTCTATTTCTTGTTTAATGGTACTTCTCACGACAAAAAATGAAGAACTTGGTAATGTAAGATCTGAATTTAACTCTTCTCTTCAACCTTTGAAGAAGATGAGAACTAGTAACCCTAAACTTGATCTAATTTTATCTGTTGGATGTAATAAATTTAATATAGAACTCATAATTTTGTCAAACGGAAAGAGTATGTGAAACATCGACCTTTCAAATCAAAAAAAATCTAAAGCCTTTAAAAATCAAATTGTCATAAGAGTCGATATTTCTGTCACCATTGTATTATTCCATGTCATATTAGACCTTACTATCATAAATTTAAAACTGAAATTGCTAATAAAAGGTCTACTAGTCCATTGTCAGACAGTCCCAGTAACAGTGACACTAGGACCTCTCATAAAATCAAATTTCTTTGGGTGTGCTAGTCTAATGTTAAGCGTAACTTGGTTTATACTTCCTTGAACCCTATTATTATAGAATCCTGGTATTTTTAGGGGGAGAATTGTAACTGATCGAGGAATTCTTAGCACTCTAAGAAATCTTCTCCGCAATAGTACGGAGTCGATTGTAGAGCGGTAAACTTTCCCGAGTCGTGTCTCTCGAGGATAGATGTAATCGGCGTTCGGTGTTTTAGTTAATCTCTTGTTAATCTAAGTTATACTAATCTACTCCTAAGAAAGCATTAAGTCATTGTTTTGGGTTGAGTTTTATGCTAAATCTTGAATTAAAAAGGGGACTTTAATTAAAATAAAGAGAACGAGGGTTTAGGGTGTTCGGTTCGTCTCCAAGATTAATCAGTTTTCGCCGAGCACTTAATCCAAAATTCGGGGTTGTCAATCTCAAATTCTCGACAAGCTCCGATTAAGGGTTCTAAACGAACCTAAACCCTAAACCCCTAATTTCTAAACTAATTGCATCAATACAAATTAAARCTTKCTTGAGABTAATTAATTAATGACATGAAGGCTTGCACATTGTAGAGGAAATTGGAGGGGATTCAAAAGCTTTGAAATTGAAATTGGTCAAAAGGAATCAAATTTAAGAGAAGTCAAATTGCTTAAAGAAGAAAGACCCATTTGGCTTTTGAAAACCCAAGGTTTTCTTGGACAAATGGGGTAAAAAGCTTAGCTAAATAAAAGCGGTGAAGAGTGTAGGGAAAAGGAAACGCCCCTATTTGCGAGCTTGTGTCGGCGCGGTCGTGCATAAGTCTTCTCCGGGAGTCTAAACAAGCAACCCACAAGAAATGAACAAACGGGGGGTTGCAAAAACAAAATATGAATAAAAAGTAAAAATCTTTTTGGGGTTTTGGATTTTCTTTTTTTTTTTTTGGATTTTCTC
>BMAC01000437.1:225467-267139 GCA_014905375.1 Phtheirospermum japonicum | reverse complement strand
GAAGATGCAACAATGGAGTGTTTTGCTAAACAAGAAGATGAAAAACAACACAAAGCAATTAAACCTACACTAGAGAAATTGAAATGCAAAGAACAACAACATAAACTAAATCTAAAAGCCAACACAACTTCAATAAAAACATTCAACAATAACAACACAAGAAAATTAAGGGAAAGAAAATACCAATTGCATTAAACTCAAGATCCACAAATGAGAAAGCTTCAACAACACCAATGAGGGAGGTGTCACTCACTCCAACACTTGCTTAAGAGCAACTAACTAACAACTAACTAACTAAGCTAAACTATATTAACCACTAAACTATCTAAAACTACACTAAACTAGGGTTTATCATTGCAAGGAAGAGTAAAGGCTTGGAGGAGATGGAGCAAGCCCCAAAACCACCAAGGAAAGGTTTTTTTTTTTTTGTGGATAATGGGTGGGGATAATATATAGGTATATTAGGGATAAAATGGTCTTTCTTTTCCGCCAAAACCACACATTTTCTAATTTATTCACAATTTTTCTCTTTCTTTTTTTTTTCCTTTTTTTTTACGAATTGGGTTGCCTCCCAATAAGCGCCACTTTAACGTCCATAGCTCGACCGTTATACAAAAGACGCTATCCGGGATCCAAGAAGAGGTGGCGATCGTGCCACGCCTTGGTGTTCTCGAGTAAACACACCGGGTGAAAATCACCAAGGCGGGCACGTCGGGCAAGCCGGAAGGTCAAAGCAACAAAAGAGCGGGCTTGCTTCAGGGGTCGGAAGAGGGAGTAGTCGACCACCCAAACGTGATCATCCCAAAATGGGTCGGCGTACTCCTTCGTCTCCCCGACCGTAACCTCCACTCTCTCGACTTTAGAAGTAGTCGTATTCGGGCACGAGAGAGTAGGATCCAACACATCCCCCACTACCTCTTCCACCTCCTCATGATCAAGTATACAAATGGCATCGGGTGGTGGCAAAAGAGGCTCAAGTTTCTTCACATCCTCCACAAACGGCACATCTTCATCATCCTCGCCAAAAGCAAGCGAACTCAACACTCCAAGTGCCTTTGGGGACCTCAAAAGTGACTCCCCCTCAATTTCCGCTACAACGTCTTCAAGAAGCACGAGATGGGTAATGTCAACTTCCGGCCCATTCTCCTAACCCTCTAACTCCACCTCCTTGCACACCCCTTTCAAAAGATCGTCAAAGCTCGAATTGCCGTCAACCGTGGGATCCTCCACATCAAAGATGAGCATCTCATCAAGACACGGTCTTTTGAGCTCGTCCACTTCGTTGGCAATTTGCTCTACTTGAGTCTCCTTGAAAGCAAGGCATTCATCCAATTGTCGAATCGCCTCCACGAGCTCGGATGAGAGAGGCTCAAAGTCCGGGAGTTGGGTCATAGACGAATCTTAAAAAAGTGAGGTGTACGGGTCGTCGTTCGGAGTATACGAACTCGAGGTCGGTAGGTTGTAAAATTCATAGCTCCAAGAATTTGAATCATGAATTTGGGGAGCATACGAGTCAAAGCTCGGGTAACAAGAGGGTGGGCCGGGTTGAGCATATGGATCGTCAAAACCTGGATCATAATAATCACGGGTCGGTGCATATGGATCCAAGCTTGGGTTTTGGTGATGTGAAACTTTTGGGGAACAAGAAGGACTTGGTATGGGGTAATCGAAAGTTGGGGGCCATTCTTGACCGATCGAATCATACGGGTCATCATATGTCGAGGCGACCCGATAGCTTGGGGGAGTGGTGTACGGATTTGGATACTCGGGAGTTTGGATGTAAGGATTGGATTGAAGATTTGGATATTAGGGTCCTCGTATGACAAACTAGCCCAATAGTTTGCCATTCTCGGCCGGATCAATCGAGCGGCGGAGGAATCCTTTGATCGTCGTGAGTGTAGGCGGGCGGCATCGGGCTCTCCAAATGAGTACCTTGTAAACACAACACTCAACAAAGGATTACGAGCATTGAAGTAAAACAAAAAACTAAATTAACTAATAACTAAAATAACAAGAGAAATAATTAAAAACACCGTTAGCCTTAATCTATCCCCGGCAACGGCGCCAAAATTTGATCAAGGAATTCTTAGCACTCTAAGAAATATTCTCCGCAATAGTACGGAGTCGATTGTAGAGCGGAAAGCTTTCTCGAGTCGTGTCTCTCGAGGATAGATGTAATCGGCGTTCGGTGTTTTAGTTAATCTCTTGTTAATCTAAGTTACACTAATCTACTCCTAAGAAAGCATTAAGTCATTGTTTTGGGTTGAGTTTTATGCTAAATCTTGAATTAAAAAGGGGACTTTAATTAAAATAAAGAGAACGAGGGTTTAGGGTGTTCGGTTCGTCTCCACGATTAATCGGTTTTCGCCGAGCACTTAATCCACAATTCGGGGTTGTCAATCCCAAATTCTCGACAAGCTCCGATTAATGGTTCTAAACGAACCTAAACCCTAAACCCTTAATTTCTAAACTAATTGCATCAATACAAATTAAAGCTTGCTTGAGAGTAATTAATTAATGACATGAAGGCTTGCACATTGTAGAGGAAATTGGAGGGAATTCAAAAGCTTTGAAATTGAAATTGGTCAAAAGGCATCAAATTTAAGAGAAGTCAAATTGCTTAAAGAAGAAAGACCCATTTGGCTTTTGAAAACCCAAGGTTTGCTTGGACAAATGGGGTAAAAAGCTTGAAGATGCAACAATGGAGTGTTTGCTAAACAAGATGATGAAAAACAACACAAAGCAATTAAACCTACACTAGAGAAATTGAAATGCAAAGAACAACAACATAAACTAAATCTAAAAGCCAACACAACTTCAATAACAACATTCAACAATAACAACACAAGAAAATTAAGGGAAAGAAAATACCAATTGCATTAAACTCAAGATCCACAAATGAGAAAGCTTCAACAACACAAATGGAGGGAGGTGTCACTCACTCCAACACTTTCTTAAGAGCAACTAACTAAACTAATCTAACTAAAACTAGATTAACCACTAAGCTATCTAAAACTACACTAAACTAGGGTTTATCATTGCAAGGAAGAGTAAAGGCTTGGAGGAGATGGAGCAAGCCCCAAAACCACCAAGGAAAGGTTTTTTTTTTGTGGATAATGGGTAGGGATAATATATGGGTAGATTAGGGATAAAATGGTCTTTCTTTTCCGCCAAAACCACACATCTTCAGCATTTCAGTCGATCGACTGACTTGTTCAAACGATCCAGCTACTGCCGAGCAGTCGATCGACTGAAATCCAGTCGATAGTCTGAAAAAAATACGGAATCAGCCTTAGATGTCTTCATATGAAATCTAGCCCTTTCCCTTGGATTTCATTTGGAGTTTGAATTGTGTCATCTGGAATTTTCCTCCGAGAGTTATGGGCTCTGCACCAAATCCTGCCACAAGCGAGGCCACGTCGAACCGTCTCCACTTAAAGTTGCTTTTCACCCTTCTTAAACTCAGAATTTGGGATTGTTGTAAACACAAGAGTTTTAGAAATTTGTCTCATATTTACAATGATATAAGGTGGAGGCAAATGTCACAAGTGGTTTTGGATGTATGCTTGTATGACGATAACTGAGACATCGACCAAGCGAATGCACGAGGTGATAATGAAAATGGCCACATTTCTCGTCATTTTTGGTCGACCCTCGCACCAAAGACATGTCGTGGATTGGTAATGAGTGTATCGGATTTGAATCATCTTTCGACCTCATTGTGGGCCCACTTTGACCAAAGTTGACCTTCAAAACAAAAACTAAGAAAAAAACTAAGAAAATATAAGAAAAACTACTAAAAACAAAGAAAACACTACTAAACCTAAAACTAATAAAGTAGTCCAAAAAAGACTCCTAATACCCATAAATGCAAGCAAAATACAAGAAAATGCAACACAAAAAGGTAATAAAAATGCGTACAAAAAGGTACAAATCAGTAACCATCCTATACAATACGCGTTTTTTGGGTTTGCATCCTAACGTTTTTTTCGTAATTTAATGCATCCTATATTACACAAGATTTTGAAAGTGCATCCTCCAACCAGCCAACTCGCCCAAATTGCCGGAACTCACCTGGACTCGCGAGTGAGGTTGCATATTCTCAAACCCGTATACTTTAGAATGCATTTTATCAAGCCCGTATACTTCAGGATGCATATATCAAAACTCACCTGTACTTTTAAATTTTAAAAATTCAATAAATTTTTTGTTTTGAATTTATTTCTAGTGTATATTATATCAAATTAATATAGTTTTATGACGATAAAAAACACATTAGACAACATACACTCAAATATATAAGAAGTTATATATATATACACACACACACACACATGCGTAAATATTTATTTTTATAAATATAGAAGAAGTTTAAGACAATATGATTTTGTAATGCAATAGATAAAAAAAGTTGAATAATATGAGATGATATTATTTTCTTTTCAATAAAGAAAAATTGACATGCAAATGGAATTATATTATTATAGAAAAAGAAATTAATAAATTTGGATATTGTTTATATGATAAGATTTATAACTTATTTAAGTTTGAACATGTATATAAACAGTCTAAGTTTAATAGATAATATTTTTTTGTCTATATTAATATAATTTTATTTGCTTGTCAATTTATATTATTGTCTATGATAAAATAATATCCAGATCTTATTTTATTTTTAATAAGAAAAATATAAATTTACAATTAAATGAAATTATAATAATCCGAATATTGTTTATATGACAATTTTTATAACTTATGTAAGTTTTTAACATGTAATGTTCAACTTTTGTCACCTCTTGCATTGCTTAATCATCGTGTATTAGTTTTCTTGTATATTAAAAAATTAAGATTTTAATCATGTGTATATGTCTTGTACTTGCCAAACGTTCTTCTCGTTAAAAAAACTATTAAATTGATATAATATACCTCTGAAATAGATTTAAAACCAAAAAAGTTATTAAACTTTGAAATCAAAAAGTTTTGGTAAGTTTTGATAAATGCATCCTGGAGTATAGTAGTCTGATAAAATGTATCCTGAAGTATATGGGTTTGAAATGATGCAACCACACTCGCGAGTTCAGGCGAGTTCCGTTGAGTCGGGGCGAGTTGTCTGGCCGGAGGATGCACTTTCAAAAGTCTTTGTAGTATAGGATGCATTAAATTACAAAAAATAAATGTTAGGATGCAAACCCAAAAAATGCGTATAGTACAGGATGCATATAATTATTTACCCATATTCTTATAGTGGTTATCGTATCATTTGATGGGTCTTTGTGATTATTTTGATGGACTGTGAGACCAAAAGCAAGAAGAGTTATTTACGAAGGGGGAGACTGTGGGCAAATCATCGATAAAGGGACTTTGAATGTCGAGGGCCTTCTAAAGATTTGCATAATGCTATTTGTGTAAGGACTAATGGATATTTTGATTAGCATAAGCCAACTTAGTGATAGAAACTTGTATGTGGGTTTTGATAGAACATGTGCAGTTTTTTATGATTTAAACGTTTATATTTCTACAAGTACAAGGATGGTGGAAAATTGATATCTAGTTGGTGAGAAAGTGAAAGAGTAGTTTTAGTGGTGTTGAAATAAGAAAAGTGGGTTCATGGCTTGATATTATCGGAATTCGATTGAAAGAATTAATGAGTTTTTATCTTTAGTATTTAAAGAAAACGAAAATAAATGGAAAACTATGAAAATAAACTAACTAGGAAATGTAAAATGCAAGTTGGTCGGATGCCTCGGTCGTATGCCCAAATTGAAATAGTAAGCAATATTGAAATTAAGCAAGTAAACGTAAATTTTCACCGATTACAAATAAAGCAACCTAGAGTACAACCATGCATGCATGATCATAAGATCTAGGAAACTGCAAATTGATATAAATTGAAAGCACCAATAGAAAAAGCAATAAAAGATGACGTGAAAGTTTAAATCTTTTCGAAAAATAACAAAAATATAAAACTATGCATGAAAATCAAATTCAAAATAAAGCATATGAAATACTCGAAATAAAAACGATCAATGACTCGATCTATGATCAAGATGTGTCACTCACCTAAGTTCCATAGCCAATTCACAAGATCTAGCAATTAATCTAAGAGCTAAGGAAAAATTCATAAAATGAAGAACAAGCATGAAATTAAAAGAAATCTTACTTGAATTAAAAAGAGAATACAAAAGCTTGAATGAAATAACAATCAAAATAAAATCCGAAGGAGTACTTGAATTCTTCTTGAGCTTACAAACCCAAGGAAATGCTTGAAATTAAAATCTAAGAACTAGAGAGAGAATTTTTATCCAAACCCATGCAAGAGTTGGGAGAGTGAGTGATAATCCCCCAAAAATGAGAGTTGTCTTCTATTTATACTACACTTAATTGGGTTTGAAAGGGTCAATTTGGGCTTTAAAGGCTTAATTTCCCGGGTTTGACCAAGTTTGACCCAAAATGGGCTCCCTAGCCACTTGGCTAGCCCCATTGGCTTGGTTGGATCGGTCTTGGGCGTGCATGGTTCGAGGTGGCTCATCTGACTTGGGCGTGGGCGCAAGGGTTGTCCAGGCACAGGGCGCGACTTGGGGCGTGCATTTGGGCGCAAGATTGGGCAAGGAAATGGGCGCAGGGGTTGGGCAAGGTTTTGGGCATGGTCGGGCGCGGGTCGCGGGCGCTGTCGGCAGGCACTGCCAAGACCGTGCAGGCGCTGGCGGGCGGATGCGTGCAGGTTGCGGAAGCTGCCGGTAGGCCCTGGCATGCGGATGCGCGTGGGCAGACATGCGAGCGCTGCGCCCACAGCGCGCACGCGGGCATACTGGCAGCTGCCTGGGCGTGATTTTGGTTGCGGAAATCGTGCCCTTTTATGTGCCAAGGCTAGTCGTGCATTTGGGCAAGGAAATGGGCAAGGCTAGGCTACCATTCAAGAATGTTATCCATTTTGAAGCTTGCTCTTGGCAACGATTTGGGCATGCAAATGGGCAAGGCTGGGCTTGAGTTTTGGCCTCCATGGCTTAGCTTGAATTCGAATCATTAAGCCACCTATTAAATGAGAATTTTGAATATCAAAACCCAAGAATTACACCAAACCTCCAATTAATTGAAGCATTTAACCCAATTATATATAAAATTAACAAGAAACACGAAAAACAACAAAACGAGAAAACAAACGTATAACCTAACAAAAATCGATTAAAAACTACTAAAATCAACATAAAAATCACCCCACACTTATCGGTTTGTTCGTCCTCGAACAACAAAAAGAATCGAGAATGTACATGCAATGAACATTATGTAAAAAGAAAAATCCTTGTGCTTATCCTATTTAATATGATGAAAGTATCAACATAAACTCGTTATCGTCAAGCATTGCTCGTATTACTCTTCCTAAAAGGAAAATCAAATTGATGAATTTCTCTCAAATGGAATTTTGAGGGTGTTCGCTCAATTCACTCAAGTGTTTATTTATATGGGACGTGTATACGCTCGAATCGGACAATGCATGCACCTCGTCAAGATTTCACAAATCAGAAACTCAAAATCGCCATTGTTCATGACCAAAAAAGAATCAAAAGAGGTCTTTATTCTGGGTTGTAATGTTGTCTCTTTGGTAAGGTATGGAATATTTAGATATAGTGGCTAACACACGATAAAACGTGATCAATAACACACGAATCCCTAACTTCTAGAACCTGAAGCTTATGATCGCTTCACCCATCCCAAATTACCAAACTTTCATTCGAAACCCTTTTGTACACTCACACACTTTTCCGACATTTATTTCACAACACTTAGAAGCTTTTTGAATTTGCTTCTTTTTACTAAACTTAGCCTTTAAATTAGGCTTTTCATTTGAAAGCACGCTTTATCACTTTTCGTGATTTGTGTTGGAGTTTTATTTGTTGTTCTCTTTCTTTCTTTTATGTATATATATAAGAAACTCAAAACCCGAATCCCACAATTGATTTCCCACACATTTCTCATCAACTAATCATATACTCTCACCTCACAATTTATGAAGATATAAGAGATAAAATCGAGCTCGGCTAACAAGAAATAGGGCATAGGTTCAAGGGGCTCATTTGGGATTTTTAAGTAGCTTATATATTTGGATATGACCAGAATAAGGGTGATATATGTGCCTCGAGGTCATTTCCAACTTCCATCATGTACGAGAAAAATCAAGCCTCCTCAATACAATTTCCGTAAAAATGCAAGCAAAATCGATAATCACACAAGGCTACTCACTATTTTGCACCAGGTTTTGGAGACAAAATCAAAAGAGGTTTTAGAGATGTGCAATCTTTTCACGAGTAAATGTTTATTATATATATATAGGTGGGTTTTAGACGAAGCACAAAAACCCAACTCCTCACACAAGAGGGCATAAACATGTAAAACCCGACAAGTAAACTATTCAAACTTCCAAGCATATGGTGATTGCTTAATAATTTAATAAAGACACAAAAGACACAAGAATGACTCAACCATATAAATGCACAATTAGTAAGTCACTTCTCCAAGAATGCGTCACTTCGTGATTAGCGTAGATTTGTCCTCATTTTAATTAGCTTTTTAGTTCTTTTTCTGTTTGTTTTTGGTATAAGTTGGATGATATTAAGCTTAATTCTGTATTTTTATATTCCCAACTTATTTTGATCATAATTTATGAGAATAGGTGATTATTCGTTGTTTTTCACCTTACAGCTAAGTAACCGAAAGAGTTTAGCGTGCAAATAGATGAAGTTCGATGTTCAAAAGTGGAGAACGAGCTTTCCGGTGAACAAGTAGCAGAAAGATCGAGGAAAGTGAGATGTACTCTCAGTCGCGTCGGTTGACGTGAGAGTCGACGCTATGTTAATGCGGCTCCTGCCCATGACGGTCAACACTCAGTCGACGCCAAGCCGACGCAACTCTCTGAAGCGTCGATTCAAGAGCGCGTTTGTCGACGCCAAGCTGATGCAACTTGCTGTTGCGTTGATCCAAGACCCCGTCAGTCGACGCACCCCGCCTAGTCAACGCAATCACACAGGAAACGTCGACGCCGAGCTCCTGCACGCGTTGGTCGATGCGACGTCGACGTGGCTGCCAAGAAATGCATTTTTAGGGTTTCTTGTGCGCCAAGACATGCTATATCTATAAATACCCTTCATATTTCAGATTTTTTGAGGACGCACGCCATCCTAGGGTATTTGGGCTTAGAATAAACATATTTCAACATCTTATAACAAGACTTGAAGACCTAGATCAAGGATCGAAGAACGACGAGTCCGAGGCTTCAAAATTTCACGTTCGGGATGCAATCTTCTCCCAAGATCAACATTTAACTCCAGAATAGCTCGAGATTCATCGCTTTTATTATATTCAATAATTTTTCTAAACTCTTAGTTAATTTCGTAGTTAATTTCCTAGTTAATTTCGTAGTTAATTTCGTAGTTAAATTCTTAGTTAATTCTAGAACTAGTTTAATTAATTTATTTCTGTCATGCTTGGATATTGGATATTTGATAAATCTAGTTTATTTATGCGAATTAGTTCATGCTTTATACTCCTGTTTTAGATTCTTATGATACAATCTTGAAAACCCCCCAATGTACATGTATTTTATGATAGTTCGTGACTTGAGAAAAATATCTAGAGACTGAACAGTTCTCCTCGAGAGAATCGACTTGAGTCAAACTCACCACCCTACAAGTTTCACGTACTCTTGCGAGCAAACTAATGTGTTTCTAAATTAAATATCTTAAAGGGGTGCACAAAAGTTTGGATCACTTCGCCAAGGCTCGAGTTAAGAAAGACAAATCATGCTTTGTAAAACCCGAACCCTAACCACCTACCCACCACACACTTAACATGCAATTCCCTCATTGCATTTTAATGAAAATCAAGTAAAAGGAGGGTAAAATAGAAGCTTCCTTAACCGAGCGAGTTTGGGTCGAGCTCGGTGGGGCCCGCTTAAGCATCTAAGCAATCCAAGCGAATAACAAGCATGGCTTATTTCTCCCGGCTCCATGAACGCTACTAGCTTATCAATTTTGCTAAGGTTGGAGTCAGAAAGCAAAACACTAAAAAATAAAACCACATAAAAATCAAAAACACGAAAAAATATGTACACAAAACAGAACCAAAAGACAACACAATCATAATCTCCTTCACTCAAGTCGTTGGCACATTGAAACACAATGGACTTATCATTAGGATCAAAGGGCTCATCATCCTCACCATAACCCTCAACACAAGCTCCTGAGTCAAACTTATCCTCAATGCTCATTTCCTCCATATAAACTTGTTTGACCAAATTTCGGGTCACATCCATATGTAACCACTCTTCAAAAGATATTATTGAAGGAGAAGGAATAGGGGATTTAGAGGTTAGTGCCTTGTATGAGTTCGAAGACTTGTGGAGGCCATCGGGAAGTTCCTTTGCCAACGTGGGGACCATGAGGGTAGACTCGAGAGGAGTAAGGACACTCGGAATCGAAACCACTTCCTCTTCCATAGGCGAGACAACCGTATTATAAACACCCCAGACTTATCAAGGATCACGACCGGAAGAGTATGTGGAGGTAGACTTGGCAATTGTCGCATAATAACCAAGAGATCCTGATCGGAAGGTGGAGTAGGGTCATGCACTGGTACAAGTGGACCCACGTGAGAAGTAACACCCGCACATGTGTTGGCATGACCAAAAGTCGGATGCATGTGGTTGGTGGGGGTAAGGAGGATTATGAGTCGGCATTGGAGCAAAAGATGAACTAGCATAACCGGCTCCCACTTGATTCCTATCACCTCTATACACATCCTCTGAATGAGGCATCGGCATATTGAACGAAGGAGTTGAAGGACAAGACGTGGTAGCGTGACCAAACATTCCACAGGAAGCACACGGAGGATCTGGGCTCGGGCTACATAGCTTAGCAATTTTAGCCTCCAACGCCACTAGTTGCTCTTCAAACTCAAGCACCCTAGAGGAAGAAACTTCACTAACTTCATTAGCACTGTAAAACATTGCTTGAGAAGACTTGGTTTGAGAGGAGGAAACACCCCCAAAAAGGGTTTGTTAACATCTCCCATAGTGCGGATGGGGGGGCCACTTGCGACAATGGAGCTTGGGCCTCCAAACAACTCATACGGATCGGGCTTTGGGGGACTATTATTGGTGCCAATCGGGGGCATGATTGAAATTGTAAGCATGAGGACTTCCATACGGGCCAGGATTCGGATATTGGCCACTCACAATCCCATTCGGACTCACAAAGCCACCATTAGACATGCTTGGGCAATGATTGGGAACACCATAACCGCCATACGGGTCGAGATTTGGAGATTCCACGAATGTTCCCATTCGTACTAGAAAAGCCTCCATTAGACATATTCGTGAATTGATTAGGAGCATTATAACCACCATTTGGACCGGATGTCGGATTATGCATATTCGGAAAGTGATAGGAGCACCATATCCTCCATACGGGCCCATTCGTACCCGTGTAACTACTATACCCAACATGGTTTTCACCATGCCCTCCCATGTTGGGTTGTCCATAGACAATTCCACCATTGGCAACATGGTTTACACCATGCCCTCCCACGTTGCCAAAACCATTATACAATATTCCATTCCCAACATGGTTTGCACCATGAACTCTAATGTTGGGAATGTAACCTCCAATGTCATAAGTACCTTGCATACTTAACAAAAATGTCAAATACAAAAGAAAGCTAGAAATACAAAGAAACTACAAGCAAATCGAAGACATTAACCAAGCCGCGTCGCAACGGGGCCATTTTTAAAGAGTAGTTTTAGTGGTGTTAAAATAAAAAAAGTGGGTTCATGGCTTGATCTTATCTTTGATTCGATCGAAAGAATCAATGAGTTTTTAGCTTTAGGGTTTAAAGAAAACGAAAATAAATGGAAAGCTATGAAAATAAACTAACTAGGAAATGTAAAATGCAAGTTGGTCGGATGCCCAAATTGAAATAGCAAGAAATATTGAAGTTAATCTAGTGAACCAATCGTTATTCAAGGACTACTACAGCCCCGAGCCTATTGGGCTAGTTATCAGCAAAACATAGAGAATTTGAGATAAGATGTGGGGAGAAACGAAGGAGTCAACCAACAGCACAATGAGGTGAATCACCAACCCAACATGGAAAATATGAGGCAAAATGAAGAAAGGAACGATGATCTCAATCGTCAGCACAACATCGAGAACATGCAATTCAGGAATGAAGACTTTTTTCAGCATAACGAGCATGCTAACAATCATAGGCACGTGAATGATTGGTTGGAAAATCAAAACCATGGCTACGAACAAGACCATTTTGAAAGGAGATACGAGCGCGATAATGATTATGAAAGAAACGCATATGACAACCGCTACGAAAGAGCTCAGTACCAAGTTAGAGAACCAAGGGGAGATGGAGCACCTAGACAGTGCGATTTGGCGCGTCCGAAGGTTGTAATTTTTAGGTCCGCTATTGTTCTTGGACCAACAGCAAGGGAAGTAGAGATTAAACCACACCAACTTAATTTACTCCCGACTTTCCACGGAGGAGCCCATGAAGACCCTTTGGAATTTTTGAACTATTTTGTTGATGAAGTTGGAAGATTTGTGGTTCATGGCATTAACCAAGAAGAGGTGCGAATGATTTGTTTCCCGTATAGCATGAAGGACAAAGCGAAGTCATGGCTACTATCCCTAGAGCCTGGTTCATTGACTGACTGGGAGATGATAAGCGAGAAATTCTTAAACCAGTACTATTCAGCACAAACAACGGGACATCTTAGGAGACAAATTGCTACCTTTGAACAGTTGGATGGAGAGCTATTTCATGAAACGTGGGAGCGTTAAAAGACGCTTTTGAAAGCTTGCCCCCACCACAACTACTCTCCGGAGATGACTAACCAATTTTCTTCGATGGATTGTTGGACCATGGGAAAAGAGAAGTAGAGATAGTGGCAGGAGGAGATTTCAAAGATTTGACAGCCCCCGAGGCAAGATGAGTTTTGGAGAAGCAAAGCGAGAAATCTAGACAAACCAACTCTCGGCCTGGTAAATTAAAAGTTAATGAGATATCCATCCTCGATCCTGATTTAGACGACGGCAAATTAGTCTAGGGAAAATGCGAGGAGATATTTGATGAAAATTTGGCAGCCTGGAAGGCCGAGCGGGCAAGTAAGGCCTCCTCAAAAAAGGTTGCTGCGACGTGTCACCAATGCGGATCCCCCAACATTTAGCAGATATGTGCCCAAACAATGCTGAACAACATGAAGACGTTAACGCAATCCAAAATTATTCATATCAAGGGCCCAGAAATTTTACCGCGCAACGTGATAATCCTCTTTTTATGTGGGGCCCAGGAAGTCCAAATTATATTCCACCCAACCCGCAATACCCACCACCACATGCACAAGCACCATTGCCACCATCACAAAATAGTTTCCATACGCAAGGGCAGGTGCCTACAACAGTTCAATCGACTGATCAGCTTTTGGTTTGGCAGCAGAATCAAGTGGCCGAAACTATTAAAAATCAAAATGGACTCGCGGACGTTAGAAACGAAATCACCGACATGAAAAAGGCTATTGTTGAGAATAAGGCTGGGCAGAGGAAACTCGAAACAGCAATAGGTCAATTATCGACTCACCTAGCCAAGCTCTCAGACGAGAAAGAAAAACTTCCAAGTCAAGCAGAACAGGCGTCAGCAGTTCATGTCCTTCGCAGTGGAAAGAAGACTGATAACGGAGTAGTTGACCGAGATCATGAGGTCGAAGTCGAGAATAAAACACCAACTCCTAGCAAGGGCGATGATTCTAAACCAGTAGATCAGCTGCATAAATCCTCTAATCGATATGTTCCGGGATCCATTCAAGGGACGATTCCGAACAATGCCCTTGGCAAAGACGATGTTCCTAAACCACCACCTCCGAAACAGTTAACAATACCGATCAAGGATGATGTTCCTTTTCCAAGCCGTTTGCGTCCAGCGAAAGAGAACAAAAGGTTAATGGAACTATATAACTTATTGAAGAACGTCAATATCAACTTGCCACTTTTGGAGGTAATCAAAAAAATGCCCGCCTATGTAAAATTTTTCAAGGAACTTTCTTTAAAGGAGAGATTCTTGGTGTCAAACCAATTTGTAACACTGCCAAAGGAAGTTAGCGCGGTTTTTAAGAAGCCATTACCACCTAAGGAACGCGATCTTGGTAGTTTCTGCATCATAATTTCATTGGCTAATGGACAAAAGGCAATATGAATGTTAGATATTGGAGAAGGAGTTAATCTAATGCCTTATTCGCTTTATCGAGAATTTGATCTTGGACCACTGAAGCCGACGACCATGCGACTACAGCAGGTCGATCGCTCAATTCGGCTACCTTTGGGGATAGTTGAAGATGTTTTAGTACAAGTTGGAGAGTTAGTAATTCCGATTGATTTTGTGGTTTTGGACATTGGTGCAGTATCAGCTGAGAGCACGGAGCATACTATTTTACTGGGGCGCCCATTTATGTTTACCTCCCATACTATGATTGATGTTCACAAAGGGAGGATGACGATGACCTTTTTTGGCGAAAAAGTGACATTTTCTCTAAAGGATATTCAAAATACTCCTACCCCTGCCATACTAGATGATTGTTCATTTGTTGATCCCGTTGCATCATGTATTCACGAGCTAAAGGGAATCGTGGTTGTGGATGAATTAGGTGACGCGGACGACGCCAGATTTCCAAGGAAGGAGGGGGATACTCAAGAAGTTGACTTCGGTGAGGAGTTTAATGAGTTTGACGACGAGAAGCATTTGAGTGGAGAAGATCTGATCGAGTTACTAGGTATTGACATAAGCGATATTATCGAAGAATTTCAAAATGAACTAGATGTGGAGAGCAAGGAACCTAAATTCAAGCAAAAGGTGGATGTGAAGTCACCGAAAAATCATTCGATGTACGATTCCCTCGACCCCAACAAAATTTTCGACTATACAAGGAACAGGGGCGAGGCGTTCAACTGCACTTGGATGCCAAATAGGAAGAAAACGAAAGAGGTTCGCATCAATGAAGTTAAAAACTTGCAGTATGAGGCTGGGCAATTAATGTTGTTTAATAATGAACATAAGTTTGACCCGGCTGATTTCGAGGCTGCTTGGAGTGGACCGTTCTTGATAAAAAGATATGGACGAATATGGAGTAGCCACGTTGTATGATGAGGTCGGAAAATCATCCTTTCAAGTTCACAAACATAGACTGAAACCTTATCACGATGGAGAAAAGAAGAATCGAGATCGCAAGTTGGTGGAGTTTGGAGACCCACCGTACGGTTGGAATTAAACAAACAAAATAACATCGAGCAAGCGACGTTAAAATTTGAGCTTCTCGGGAGGCAACCCGAGATTTTTATATCCTTTTGTATTATATTTAATATTTTATTTTAGTTTTTATCTATTTAGAACAGATAAAAGAACTCAAACGAGGGGAATTGATCAATCAACCGAAGAGAAATCGACTCAGAAATTCCGCCGGCGTCGACGCCGAGACTGCTCGCGTCGGTTGACGCGGCGTCGACGCACCTGCCGAGAAATCGCTCTCTGTAGCATCGATATGGCTCGCGTCGGTCGACGCAGCATCGACGCGAACCCCGTACCTGGCCCAGAAGCGTTTAAAACTGGATTTTGACCCGCCAACCCGACCCATATACATCTTGACCCGCGGGAATGGCCCAGAAAATAGCATAAAAACCATCCTAACCCCCCTTTTTTCCTTCACTTTTCAATCCCCAACTTCAAATTCTTCCTTCCTTTTTCAAAGATTTTCTTTCTTCAAGATTCTAGCAAACACTCACCAAAATTCACCACCAATTCACAACAATTCGACCAACATATACTGCATACCCAAAAATTTCCACCCCGAACTTCCTTTCGAGCAATATCTCCAAAACGGGCTAAGAGGGTTTTGAGCAATTTTTCGGAAACGGGCTTGTTTCAAGCAACGATCGACGAGGTACTTTGCTTATACTCTCTTGGGATATATATAATTGTGATTGGTTGTGTTTGTGAAGCTTTGGTGCAAGTAGTTCTTAAATTCTTAATTGGTTGGACACGGACGCCAAGTTTTCGACGAAATTCCCCAAAGAACCAAAAAGTTTTATTTTCAAGATTTTTCATTCCCGTTCAACTTCTATTTGATTGAAAATGTCTTTAGCGGGAAAACGTAAGGATATGTCGGGGAAATACGAGCATCGTTCCCAGTTTTCGACAAGAATGAAGGGGACGTTTTTAAAAATATTCGACAATGGGGGTTCGCAACCCATCGAACTTTGAACATTGACGCAATCGAGGAGGAGACCTCAAATGGATCGGAGAACCACACCGACCTCTTGTTATGTCGACGGCCTCGGTTGTGGGTATTTCGCCCGCATGCACCTACCCGGATTTAGCGAGCTTATGCTCGAGTTTTTCACTACCTTGGCAATCCATAACGACGAGACGTTCACATGTAGGCTAGGTGGTAACGACGTTTTTTTGGATGAAGAAATTTTTGGCAACATTATTGGTTTCCCGACCGAAGGGGACCACCCGGTAGGCGTTCAAGGCTTCGATTTAGCCTCTTTTGGGGGGATGATCACCGGGGGAAACACGGGCAATTGCAAGCGATTTCCTTGCTCGAAGATTCAAGACGAAGCCCTCTATGTCGCCAACAAGATTCTCGCCCACATCATTTTATGCAAAAATGAGGCCACCTACGCGACCAAGTCTGAGCTCTACGTTCTACAGTGTCTTGTTGACGGTCGTCAAGTCCAGATATACCCGTTGATTTTAAGCAGACTCTAAAATGTTACCAAGGGTACGCCGGGTAACAAGATGCCATTTCTCTCCTTCGCACCGTACATTACCGGCCTCGCCCGTCACTTTGGGTTCGATCCGGTCAGAAACGGCTTGCATCCACTAAGGACGACTTCACTTTCGTAGACACGTGACCCTGCACCCCGAGTGAGGTCTTCGACTCAAGGAGGCTCCTCATCTTGACTGAACGACGAGGATGGCAACACGACAATGGATCTGGCCCCACGTACTAATTCGGGACCGAGCCCCGATTGGGGAAAATTTTTCGAGGATAACCGAGCATTTCAATTGAAGATGTTCAATGAGCTCCAAATCATCGACGACAAGATCGACACGAACCACGAGCAAAATCGGTGGAGCTTGAGGAAGATGCGAGCTCGTATTTCGAGGCTCAAGGAGCATTTTGAGGCATCGTTCCCCCAGATCGTCATGGACGTCGATGATGCTCCCGAGGATGATGGATCCCGCAAGTTTCGACATCGTTTATTTTTATGCTTTCAAAAAAAATATAAAAAATCCAAAAATATTGTTATTTTCTTTGTTTTTGTTTGTTTCGTTTTTTTAGGACATCTCATATCACGTATGATGGAGCACCGGCCAATTGCACAATTCAACGAGTAGTGACTCGACCTTCACAGGGATGTTTTCCTTACCTTCTTCTTTTTGGTTTTTGATGTATTTGTGGTAATCAGGAGATTGCCGGGATTTTTAGAGAGGGGGGTGGTCGAGTGTGATTTTTATTGCTTATTTGTGTAATTTTTATTTGGCCTGTAATAATTAAATTCTTAAAACTTGATTAATTGCTATTTCTGCGCTTAATTGTGTTTGTATGGCTTGCCTGTGAAAGTTGACTATGTATGATTTGAGGTTCTTGTCTTTTGAGCGTGTATAAGTGCATAAAATTTCAAAAATTTTATTATTATTTATATACTGTAAAATGGTACTTAGACGCAATTTATTTCACCAGACCTTAAAAGCAGCATCAATTCAAAAACGGTTTCATGCAAAAACCCTGTGAGTAGCCTGAGTGTTTATCATCATTGCATGTACTTGAATGAGTTTTGATTTTATATCTCTTTGAAACCGCTGTGTGTAGTTGACTTTGAAAATGACGTTAATGCACAGAAAAAACCCTATTCCGGCCATAACCATATATTTTAGCCACTATAAATTATGAATGAGTCAATCATAGCCAAATTATCCATCCCTATAACCATGTGTGTTTTTAGTCGACCCCCACAAACCCATTAAAAGCATGGGGTAGGAGTTAGTTAATTTTTATTGGTTATAGAGTTTTGGAATTTTTATTAGGAATTTATGATTTTATGAATTTTTGTAAGAAAAGACCACCATCAGAAAAAGAAAAAGAAAAATAAAAAGAGAAAAAATGACTCCATAAAAAAGAATAAGAGGGGGATAAAATAAAAAAAAAAAAAAGAAGAAGAGAAGGATGGTGGGTCTAAGTTGAATTGCGTTAGTCATTGCGGGCGCTGTCGGCAGGCGCTGCCAAGACCGTGCGGGCACTGGCGGGCGGATGCACACGGGTTGCGGGAGCTGCCGGTAGGTGCTGCCGAGACCGTGCGGGCGCTGGCATGCGGATGCGCGCGGGCAGACGTGCGGGCGCTGCGCACACTGCGCGCACGCGGGCATACTGCCAGCTGCTTGGGAGTGATTTTGGGCGCGGAAATCGTGCCCTTTCTTGTGCCAAGGCTAGGAGTGGATTTAGGCAAGGAAACGGGCAAGTCTACGCTACCATTCCAGAATGTTATCCATTTTGAAGCTTGCTCTAGGCACTGATTTGGGCATGCAAATGGGCAAGGCTGGGCTTTAGTTTTGGCCTCCATGCCTTAACTTGAATTCAAATCATTAAGCCACCTATTAAATGAGAACTTCGAATATCAAAACCCAAGAATAACACCAAACCTCCAATTAATTTATGTCATTTAACCCAATTATCTAAAAATTAACAAGAAACACGAAAAATAACAAAATGAGAAAATAAATGAATAACCTAATGAAACTCGATTAAAAACTACTAAAATCAACATAAAACTCCAATTAAAAACACAAGAAAAACACCATAATTACATGCAAAACAAACACCCCACACTTATTGTTTTGTTCATCCTCGAAAAACGAAAAGAATCGAGAATGTACATGCAATGAACATAATATAAAAAGAAAAATACTTGTGCTTATCCTATTTAATATGATGAAAGTATCAACATAAATTCGTTATCGTCAAGCATTGCTCTTATTACTCTTCATCAAACGAAAGTAAAATTTATGACTTCCTATCAAATGGAATTTTGAGGGTGTTCGCTCAATTCGCTCAAGTGTTTATTTATATGGGACGTGTATACGCTCAAATCGGACAATGCATACACCTCGTCAAGATTTCACAAATCATAAACTCAAAATCGCCATTGTTCATGACCAAACAAGAATCGAAAGAGGTCTTTATTTTGGGTTTTAATGTTTTCTATTTGGTAAGGTATGGAATATTTAGATACATTGGCTAACACACGATAAAACGTGATCAATAACACACGAATCCCTAACTTCTAAAACCCGAAGCTTATGATCGCTTCACCCATCCCAAATTACCAAACTTTCATTCGAAACCCTTTTGTACACTCACACACTTTTCCGACTTTTATTTCACAACACTTAGAAGCTTTTTGAATTTGCTTCTTTTTACTAAACTTAGCCTTTAAATTAGGTTTTTCACTTGAACGCACGCTTTATCACTTTTCGTGATTTGTGTTGGAGTTTTATTTGTTTTTCTCTTTCTTTTTTATGTATATATATAAGAAACTCAAAACCCGAATCCCACAATTGATTTCCCACACATTTATCATCAACTAGTCATACACTCTCACCTCACAACTTATGAAGATATAAGAGCTAAAATCGTGTTCGGCTAACAAGAAACGGGGCATAGGTTCAAGGGGGCTCAATTGGGATTTGTAAGTATCTTATATATTTGGAAATGGCCGGAATAAGGGTGATATATGTGCCTCAAGGTCATTTCCAAATTCAATCATGTACGAGCAAAATCAAGCCTCCTCAATGCAATTTCCGTAAAATTGCAAGCAAAATCGATAATCACACAAGGCTACTCACTATTTTGCACCAGGTTCTGGAGACAAAATCAAAAGAGGTTTTAGAGCTTTGCAATCTTTTCAAGAGTAAATGTTTATTATATATATATATATAGGTGGGTTTTAGACAAAGCACAAAAACCCAACTCCTCACACAAGAGGGCATAAACATGTAAAGCCCGACAAGTAAACTATTCAAACTTCCAAGCATATGGTGATTGCTTAATAATAAATTAATAAAGACACAAAAGACACAAGAACGACTCAACCATATAAATGCACAATTAGTAAGTGTCACTTCTCCAAGAATGCATCACTTCGTAAATATAGTAGATTTGTCCTCATTTTTAATAGGTTTTTAGTTCTTTTTCTGTTTGTTTTTGGTATAAGTTGGATGATTTAAGCTTAATTCCGTATTTTTATATTTCTATCTTATTTTACCATATTTTTATCATAATTGATGAGAATAGGTGATTATTCATTGTTTTTCACCGTATAGCTAAGTAACACGAAGAGTTCAGCGTGCAAATAGATGAAGTTCGATGTTCAAAAGTGGAGAACGAGCTTTCCGGTGAACGAGTAGCAGAAAGATCGAGGAAATAAGACGTACTCTCAGTCGCGTCGGTCGACGCGAGCGTCGATGCTACGTCGACGCGGCTCCTGCCCACGATGGTCGACACTCAGTCGACGCCAAGCCGCCGCAACTCTTTGAAGCGTCGATTCAAAAGTGCGTCTGTCGACGCCAAGCCTACGCAACTTGCTGTTGCGTCGATCCAAGACCCCATCAGTCGACGCCCCGCCCAGTAGATGCAATCACACATGAAACGTCGACGCCGAGCTCATGCACGCGTCGATCGATGCGACGTCAACGTGGATGCCCAGAAATGCATTTTTAGGGTTTCTTGTGCGCCAAGACATGCTATATCTATAAATACCCTTCATATTTTGGATTTTTGGAGGACACATGCCATCCTAGGGTATTTGGGCTTAGAATAAATATATTTCCACATCTTATAACAATACTTGAAGACCTAGATCAAGGATCGAAGAACGAAGAGTCCGAGGCTTCAATTTCACGTTCAGGATGCAATCTTCGCCCAAGTTCAACGTTTAACTCCATAATAGCTGGAGATTTTCATTTCTTTTATTAGATTCAATAATTTTTCTAAACTCTTAGTTAATCTCGTAGTTAATTTAGTAGTTAAATTCTTAGTTAATTCTAGAACTAGTTTAATTAATTTAATTCTTTCATGCTTGGATATTGGATATTGGATTAATCTAGTTTATTTATGCAATTTAGTTCATGCTTTATACTCCTGTTTTAGATTCTTATGATACAATTGCTTCGTGATAGTTTATTATATTCATGTTCTTAGGTTCGTTAATTAAGTTTAAATCTTCATTTCGTTTTATTGGTAGTTTAATTATTGCTTGTAGTTGATAATCTAGTTTTAAATAATTATTTTAATTAGTCTTAGTTTTAATATTGCTTAGTTATAATGATCAATTCAAAATCTTAAAAAAAAAAACCAATGTACGTGTATTTTATGATAGTTCGTGACTTGAGAAAAACATCTAGAGACCGAACAGTTGTCCTCGAGAGAATCGACTTGAGTCAAACTCACCACCCTACAAGTTCCTCGTACTCTTGCGAGCAAACTTATGTGTTTTTAAATTAAATATCTTAAAGGGGTGCACAAAAGTTTGGATCACTTCGCCAAGGCTCGAGTTAAGAAAGACAAATCATGCTTTGTAAAACCCGAACCCTAACCACCTACCCACCACACACTTAAAACATGCAATTCTCTCATTGCATTTTAATGAAAATCATGTAAAAGGAGGGTAAAATAGAAGCTTTCTTAACCGAGCAAGTTTGGGTCGAGCTCAGTGGGGTCCGCTTAAGCATCTAAGCAATCCAAGCGAAAAACAAGCATGGATTGTTTCTCCCGGCTCTATGAACGCTACTAGCTTATCAATTCGGCTAAGGTTGGAGTCAGAAAGCAAAACACTAAAAAAGAAAACCACACAAAAATAAAAAAACACGAAAAAATATGTACACAAAACAAAACCAAAGGTTCAAAAGAACCAAAAGACAAAAAAATCTTTATTTTTTTTCAATTTTTCAATGTTTTTGTATTTTTGTAATAAGAAAGGAAGAAAGAAAGAAATGTGAAAAAAAATAAAAGAAATAAACGAAAAGAACATGGGTTGTCTCCCAAGAAGCGCCTTTTTTACGTCACTAGCTTGACGAACTCCCTTTTTGGTCAAGGTGGAAAGAGAACAGGAGGATCCACCAAAACAATATCCTCCTTGTCTGGAGGATCCACTCTTTGGAATGTTCTCGGGGCATTTCAAAGCCCAAATAAAAGTTGTTGAAAAGCAAATGTTCTAAAGGTCATCTCGGCTCGGTGTTCGGGTGGAATGGTGGTTTTGTAGTGTCCTGATAACTCATCTAGGAATCAATAGGAATAGTGGATGGCTAGTGTTCTAATCGGGCAAGTAGGAGTCATCATGGGTAGATCCTTAGGTGGATTGTGGTTTTGAAGTGACCCAACGACTCATACAAAAAATAAAAGGAGTAATGGCCGGCTAGATTATCCATCATGTCATGGATAAACGGGGGAGGGAAACAACCTTTCTTAGTGGCCACATGAAACTTCTTAAACTTGATCAACATCCTCCATCCCGTTTTTGCCCTCGTAGATAATAACTTTCTATTTTCGTCCTCGATCATCTTCTCGTCTTTCACTATCTCCTTAAACTTTAGATTCAAATGCCTTTGAAATTCTCGAGGTGGTTTGGCATCATCCTCCAAGATGATTTTATGCAAGTAAGTCCAAGGGCTAGCTCCCTTATTAACTCTGGGCCTCCAACCAATCACACCCTTACGAATTTTAAGCTCTTCAATCGACCCCTCCTCTTCATCTCGGTCCAAATTTGCAAAGATGATAATTGGATTGCTCTCCTCTTTCGCCAAATAAACGCACTTGAGGGGAAATGGAGGAGGCTTAAGCTCAGGATTGTGCCTCCTCTCGGTCTTGTTGGGGATTAACTCGAACAATTAATCGATCCCCTCGAGATACTCTTCAAGCTTTCCGATCTTATCATCGAAAATCGCCACCTCCCCCGCCAAGAAATTGTCGGTGCCCTCAACAACATAATCATAATCCCCTTCACTCAAGTCATTGGCACATTGAAACACAATGGAGTTGTCGTTACGATCGAAGGGCTCATCATCCTCACCATAACCCTCAACACAAGCTCCCGAGTCACACTTATCCTCAATGCTCATTTCCTCTATATAAACTTGTTCGACCAAATCTCGGGTCACATCCATATGTAACCACTCTTCAAAAGATATTAATGAAGGAGAAGGCATAGGGGATTTAGAGGTTAGTGCCTTGTATGAGTTCGAAGACTTGTGGAGGCCATCGGGAAGTTCCTTTGCCAATGTGGGGACCATGGGGGTGGACTCGAGAGGAGTAAGGACACTCGTAATCGAAACCACTTCCTCTTCCGCAGGTGAGAAAACCGTATTATAAACACCCCACACTTATCAAGGATCACGACCGGAAGAGTATGTGGAGGTGGACTTGGTAATTGTCGCATATTGACCAAGAGATCCTGATCGGAAGGTGGAGTAGGGCCATGCACTGGTACAAGTGGACCCACGTGAGGAGTAACACCCGCATATGTGTTTACATGACCAAAAGTCGGATGCATGTGGTTGGTGGGGGTAAGGAGGATTATGAGTCGGCATTGGATCAAAAGATGAACTAGCATAACCGGCTCCCACTTGATTCCTATCACCTCTATACACATCCTCTGAATGAGGCATCGGCATATTGAACGAAGGAGTTGAAGTACAAGACGTGGTAGCATGACCAAACATTCCACAGGAAGCACACGGAGGATCTTGGCTCGGGCTACATAGCTTAACAATTTTAGCCTCCAACGCCGCAAGTTGCTCTTCAAACTCAAGCACCCTAGAGGAAGAAACTTCACTCACTTCATTAGCACTGTAAAACATTGCTTGAGAATACTTTGGCTTGGGAGGAGCACACACCCCCAAAAAGGGTTTGTTAACATCTCCCATAGTGCGGATGGGGGGGCCACTTGCGACAATGGAGCTCGGACCTCCAAACAACTCATACGGATCGGGCTTTGGGGGACTATTATTGGTCTCAATCGGGGACATGATTGAAATTATAAGCATGAGGACTTCCATACGGGCCAGGATTTGGATATTGGCCATTCACAATCCCATTCGAACTCACAAAGCCACCATTAGACATGCTTGGGCAATGATTGGGAACACCATAACTGCCATACGAGTCGGGATTCGGATATTTTCCACCAATGTTCCCATTCGTACTAGCAAAGCCTCCATTAGACATATTCGTGAATTGATTAGGAGCATTATAACCACCATATGGACCGAATATTGGATTGTGGATATTCAGAAAGTGATAGGAGCACCATATCCTCCATACGGACCGTTCGTACCCGTGTAACTACTATACCCAACATGTTTTGCACCATGCCCTCACATGTTGGGCTGACCATAGACAATTCCACCATTGGCAACATGGTTTACACCATGCCCTCCCACGTTGCCAAAACCATTATACAATATTCCGTTCCCAACATGGTTTGAACCATGCCCTCCCATGTTTGGAATGTAACCTCCAATGCCATAAGTACCTTGCATACTTAACAAAAACGTCAAATACAAAAGAAAGCTAGAAATACAAAGAAACTACAAGCAAATCGAAAACATTAACCAAGCCGAGTCGCCACGGGGCCATTTTGAAAGAGTAGTTTTAGGGGTGTTAAAATAAAAAAAAAAGTGGGTTCATAACTTGGTATTATCGTAATTCGATTCGATCAAAAGAATCAATGATTTTTTAGCTTTAGGATTTAAAGAAAACGAAAATAAATGGAAAGCTATGAAAATAAACTAACTAGGAAATGTAAAATACAAGTTGGTCGGATGCCTGTCGGATGCCCAAATTGAAATAGCAAGTAATATTGAAGTTAAGCTAGTGAACCAATCGTTATTCAAGGACAACACAACCCCGAGCTTATGGGGCTAATTATCAGCAAAACGTAGAGAATTTGAGACAAGACGCGGGGAGAAACAAAGGATTCAACCAACAGCACAATGAAGTGACTCACCAACCCAACATGGCAAATATGAGGCAAAAGGAAGAAAGGAACGATGATCTCAATCGTCAACACAACATCGAAAACATGCAATTCAGGATTGAAGACTTTTTTCAGCATAACGAGCATGCTAACAATCATAGGCACGTGAATGATTGGTTGGCAAATCAAAACCATGGCTACGAACAAGGCCATTTTGAAAGGAGATACGAGCGCGATAATGATTATGAAAGAAACGCATATGACAACCGCTACGAAAGAGCTCAGCACAAAGTTAAAGAACCAAGGGGAGATAGAGCACCTAGACAGTGGTATTTAGCGCGTCCGAAGGTTGTACCTTTTAAGTCTGCTATTTTTCTTGGACCAACCGCAAGGGAAGTAGATATTAAACCACATCAACTTAATTTACTCCCGACTTTCCACGGAGAAGCCCATGAAGACCCTTTGGCATTTTTGAACTATTTTGTTCATGAAGTTGGAAGATTTGTGGTTCATGGCCTTAACCAAGAAGAGGTGCGAATGATTTGTTTTCCGTATAGCATGAAGGACAAAGCGAAGTCATGGCTACTATCCCTAGAGCCTGGTTCGTTGACTGACTGGGAGATGATAAGCGAGAAGTTTTTAAACCAGTACTATTCAACACAAACAACGGGACATCTTAGGAGACAAATTGCTATCTTTTAAACCAGTACTATGCATGAAAATCAAATTCAAAATAAAGCATATGAAATACTCGAAATAAAATGATCAATGACTCGATCTACGATCAAGATGTGTCACTCACCTAAGTTCCATAGCCAATTTACAAGATCTAGCAATTAATTTAAGAGCTAAGGCAAAATTCATTAAATGAAGAACAAGCATGAAATTAAAAGAAAGCTTACTTGAATTAAAAAGAGAATCCAAAAGCTTGAATGAAATTACAATCAAAATAAAATCCAAGGGAGTACTTGAATTCTTCTTGAGCTTACAAACCCAAGAAAATGCTTGAAATTAAAATCTAAGAACTAGAGAGAGAGTTTTTATCCAAACCCATACAAGAGTTGGGAGAGTGAGTTATAATTCCCCAAAAATGAGAGTTGTCTTCTATTGATACTAGGCTTAATTGGGTTTAAATGTGTCAATTTGGGCTTTAAAGGCTTAATTTTTGGGGGTCTGACCAAGTTTGACCCAAAAATGGGCTCCCTAGCCACTTGGCTAGCCCCTTTGGCTTGGTTGGCTCGGTCTTGGACGTGCATGGCTCGAGTTGGATCGGCGAACTTGGGCGTGGGCGCAAGGGTTGGCCAGGCGCTGGGCGCGACTTGGGGCATGCGTTTGGGCGTGTATTTGGGCGCAAGGTTGGTCAAGGAAATGGGCTCATGGGTTGGGCAAGGTTTAGGGTATGGCCGGGCGCGTGCTGCGTGCGGGTTGCGGGCATTGTCGGCAGGCGCTGCCGAGACCGTGCTGGTGCTGTCGGGCGGCATACGCGTGGGCAGGCGGGCGGGCGCTGCCGGAGTGCGAGCGGGCGCTGCTCGCGTGCGGGCTTGCTGGAAGCTGCCTGGGCGTGATTTTAGGCGCATAAATCGTGCCCTTTCTTGTGCCAAGGCTAGGCGTGGATTTGGGCAAGGAAACAGGCAAGTCAAGGCAAGGCTAGGCTAGGCTACCATTCCAGAATGTTAGCCATTTTGGAGCTTGCTCTTGGCACCGATTTGGGCATGCAAATGGGCAAGGCTGGGCTTGAGTTTTGGCTTCCATGCCTAAGCTTGAATTCAAATCAATAAGACACCTATTAAATGAGAATTTTGAATATCAAAACCCAAGAATTACAACAAACCTCCAATTATTTGAAGCCATTTAACCCAATTAAATATAAAATTAACAAGAAACACGAAAAACAACAAAACGTAAAAATAAATGAATAACCTAACGAAACTCGATTAAAAATTACTAAAATCATTATAAAACTCTAATTAAGAACATGAGAAAAACACCACAATTACATGCAAAACAGAAAGGTGCTGCATTTTTTAACGTATGGCCAAGTTTAGTAGGGGTTGTCATCAAAATCATATTTCAAGCTCTATGCGACTTTTGCCCAAATTTCCTCAAAACTCCAATTGTTTGAAAACTTAAGGAAGCTCAAGATCCTTGATGAAGACTTTGATCTAAAAACTATTTATTCAATATAGTGTCATGTGTGCTCTAGTTTTGGTCGCTTTGCTTGGAAATGTGTTAATACTTTAGAAAGAAGTTTAAGAAAGAAGAGACTGACCCTAATATTGAAAAAAAAAATGTGTTTTTCACAACTCTGGACTGAGAGGTCTTCACTCCTTACATTTCTTATTAGTATATCATCAAGAACGTTATCACGTCTCTGGGAGCATCCGATCCAAGATTTTCTAAATTCTACCTAGCACGATGAAGGTGATATTTTTGTTAATACCGAATTTGATAATTCACTTGTGACCCTTAAATGGTTGGATGAAGGTGAACTGAAACTTGAAGAGGTCCTTTTGATGGAAAATAAAGTTGACGAAATCTGTCTTGGTTATAAAAAAAATCTATTTTTGTTAAAGAAAATGGTGTCTAGTCATCGATACCACCAAATGCCAAGCATTCTTTTAAAATAAAATCAAGATCAAGACAATGTCTATTTATTTATCATTATTGTTCTAATTATGAACACATTAGGCCTTATTGTCATGAACTAAAATATGGTCGTGCTCGAATTTCTTTTGAAAAAACAATTTCATCGGAAATGTTGTTGACTTTTAGTCACATTCCCGGTAACACTCAAACTATTTAGGTTAAGAAATCAGAATTCAGTTGTAATGTTTTTGTACCTCACTTGAGTCAGATTTTCCTGGTTCATGGTTTTTTGATAACGGATGTTCCTGGCTTATGATGGGTATTTTAGAATATTTGACTGAGTCTAATGATTTGCAAAAGTCAATTTCCTCTGGTAATGGTCTTCGCGGTACAATTGTTGGGAGATTTTTTCTTAATATTGATGGATTAACCAAGCTTTATAATGCTAAACAGGTTTTGGCTATTCTTCTTAGTATAATGCGAATTTCTGATGATGGTTTGCATGTGAAGTTTGGTATATAAAAAAACTCTTGTGAAGTGTTTGATTTCTCTAACACTTATATTCTTGTAAATTTAAAAACAACTGATAATTGTTATCGATTTTATGGTAGCTAAAATTTTTGTGTCACCAATGCTAATGTACTTAATTAGTGTCACTAAAAGTTGGGCATGTGAATTTGAAAATGATTAAGAAGTTGGCTAAATTTGAAATCGTTTGTAATTTACCAAAAATAAACACTACAGTTAGTAGTGTTGGTTTTTCTTATTGTAAGGGTAAACTAACTTGTGAACCTCGTCTAATGAAGAAATGTGTGTATATCTCTAAGTGTCTTGAATTAGTGTATATAAGTCTTTTCAGTCATATTCACTGTGAAAGTATATGTGGTATGAAGTACCATCTTGCTCCTGTGGACGACGTTTTAAGATTCACTTAGATTGTGTTTTTTGATGAGAAGTCATAAATGCTTGAATCGTTTGGGGGTTTTTTTTTTACATAAAAAAGTTTTTAAATTATACAGTTTGAGAGTCACTGAAATCTGATTAGGTCATCACATGAATTTTGAAAATACTACATTCTTATCTTTATGTGATAGAATGAAATTTTTGATGAGTTTTGGGCACCTAGTGATAGATTGGTTAAAAAGAGTTATCCAACATTACAAAAATTTGCTAATGTGTTTTAAGTTTGAAATATTTGACAAAAATCTTTATGTTGAGGCGCTAAATACCACTTGCCACAGATCAAATTGTGTGTAACTGAGAATTGGAGGTACCAAAGCTTTTTGAGAGTTACTTAGGAGAGTTAAACCCAATCTCAAGAATTTTCTTGTGTTGGAGGCATTTGTTTTATTTCAAATGGTCAGTGTGTTCCAACTAATGTTGATTTGAAAAGTGATATACTTTTGTTCATAAAATATTTTTATAATAAAACCTTTTGTGTTGATAATTTTTGGGAAAGAACTATCGTGGAAACCATTTATGTTGTGTTTAATGATCTTTTTAGAAGATAAGGAGAAAATTATTCTGACCTTGCCATATTTTATGAATCTTCTATTTCTATTCATGTACAGGATACTTGCATGAACATGTATGTAATTCAGAACATCGATGTGGATGCACTCAAAAGTGTTAGGCTCGATATGATGTTAAATGTGATAGTTTTTGGATCGACATCTATCACGTCAGAATTTGAATCCAATCTGCGGGTGTTTTACATTCTCAGTTTGAGAATATTGTTCAATACATTTTGGGCAAGAAGGAATTACCTAAGTTAGATGTCATATAGATATATTAACATCCGAAGTAACATCCAAAGCTGCTAAAATGAGAATTGTTCTAATGATGATTTTGCTAACGTTATTTCCTATTGAAGAGGTATTATTACCTTTGTGGAGATGGTAAGATTGGTTTCTAAATATATGGAATGTACCATGGCAAGATCTCTCTATATTGCACTCTCTTTTGATTAATGTTGTCGGATTTTTGAAAGATGATAAAAGCATCGCATTAATAGAGTGTGTGTGTGTGTGTATTTTGCCAACAGTGATTCGAACTTTCCGTACCTAATTTTAAAATAAGTTTTTCAAAGCTTCAAAGTCCACTCGAAGAGTACGAGTTCGCTTGTAAGTTGGTAAGTTTAAACCGAGTTGAGTCTCAAGGAACTAACAATCGGAATTTTGGATGTTTGTTTAATCAAAATATCTCACAAGAACAAGTATAATTGGGGGTTTTAATTTTATAAACTACGAATTGAAAAGAAGAACAAATTATTGAAAAACTAGTTAATTAAACTAAACTAATTAATAAACTAGAATTTAAAAGCTAAATGAACTAAGAATTATCACCTAGGGTTTTAGAAATGAAAGAAAATTAAAGAACATGAACAAACTACTATTATAATCACCAAGCAAAAATAAACGAAATGAAATTGAAAGAGAAAAGATTACGATCTATATTAACTACTAAATTCAAAGTACTCAAGCATCAAATAGTTCGAGATACAAAAAGAAAGACAAATTATCTAAAATCTAGAATTAAGAAGAGCCAATCTAGAAAGTAACTAAAAAGTTTAGAGTACTTATGATTATCTAGAAATCAATAAATCTCCAGCAAATCCAGAGAAAAGAAAATGATCTCGATCGAAGACAAATCTCAAATTGAAGGAATGGAGCGTGTAAGAACTTGTGATCTTCAATCTTCTCTCTTGGTCTTATATCTATGTTACAGAGGATGGAATCGGGCTCTCTCTGTGCCTCGGAACCATAAGAATATTAAAAGCGTTACCCTTGTTGAGGTATGGAAGGGTATATATAGGTTTCCAAAACTTGGAATGAAAGTTTTCTTAAAAATTATGATTCTGGGCCCATTAACAAAAGCTTAGTGGTAGAGGCTATTTCTAAGGCTACCGTTAAGATGTCTCTGAAAATCTCCGTCATTTAATGGTAGAGCTAACGGTAAGGCTACTATTAAGCCTACCGTTAACTCGTCTCTGAAGCCTCCTAACGGTATGGCTACCGTTAAGCCTACCATTAACTCGTCTATGAAGCTCTTTGTCTGCCCTTAACGGTTCGGCTAGCGGTAAGGGCTCCAGTTAAGCCTACCGTTAACTTATTCTAGGAGCTCTCTATCACCCTTTAGCGGTAGAAATAGCGGTGGTGGAACCACTAGGGATTAAAGGTAGCTTAGCGGTAGGAGCTATGATAACCCTACCGCTAAGTAGGTAAATATGTTACTTTCTCTGCCGAATTGCTCGTTCTCATATCTCGGTTCTCGCAACGATTTCAAGCTCTATCTTTTCAGTACTGAGCTTCTTCGGCTACTTAGCTGTATGGGGAAAAACAGAGAATAAACACCCAATTGCATCAATTACGATCAAAACACGGTAAAATAAGCCAGAGATACATAAATATGAAAATATGCTCAATCTATCCAACCTATACAAAAATTAATAACAAATCTAACTAAAATAATACCTAAATATATATAGAAATCAAGACAAATGCATGTTAATCAACTACCCCACGCTTTATTGGTTTGTTCGTCCTCGAGCAAACGATAATTCTAAATAATAACAAGTATAAAAATAAGCTCAAGCAAAGAGTCATATCGTGCTACATAGATAATTATGAAAATATAGATAATTGCAACACAAACTAAAACGCTAGACCCTTATTATATTGTCTCTCCAAAAAAAAAATCATGCATCCTCCCAAAGGGTAATATATATGCGTACGCTCAAAAGCACTCAAGTATTCTTATTAATGGGACGTGTATAGGCTCAAATCAGCAAAATACAGGCACAATAAACAAGAACTGAAAATCAAAAACTTCTCCATCGCATGATAAGTGTGTAACTAACAAAGAATCGGAAAAGGTCTTTTACTGGTTGTAATGTAGGCTCTTTGGACGGGTATGGAATATATAATTCGTGTGGCTAACTCACGAACTAACGTGATCAATAACTCACCAAGCTATTCTAATCACGAAGCAAAGTGCCTCACCTTATTCAAACGAAACCTCACTTAACTCTCATAACGTAGCCTTTATACTTAGGCTATTTCTCAACTCGGAACCCAAAACCGACTTCTGAATAAACCACTTAAGCAATTTAGAAGCTTATGATACGCTTATTCTTTCAAAATCAACTCTTGCCTCTTAAACATTAGGCATCGTAAGAAAATCAACAATACTAAATACAAGCCTTTATAAGCATAAGCAACGACTCAACAAGATTCACCATCCTCTTTGTTCTTTATATATATATATATATATATATATATATATTTGAAGGATGTTGATCCTTAACACTTATTACAATCTTTTCATGAATCCCTGATAATATTTCTAAAACTCAAATAACCAACAAGAATAACTAACTCTTACCCCACGCTATTAATGACGTATGAGTTAACTCATAAATACTCATGTCTATAGAAAATGAATATTTGGCTATGAAAGGCTCATTGGGAATTTATAGTGGCTAATATATCTGGATATGGCCGGAATAAGGGAAATTTTTGTGCCCAATCATCATATTCAAAGCTAACTACACACTGCGATTTCAAAGAGATCTCAAAACAGAACCTACTCAAGTACATGTAAAGATGATAAACACTCAGGCTACTCATAGGCTTTGCATGAAGAGATTTTGAATTTATGCTGCTTTTAAGGTTTTTCGAAATCATTTGCGTCCAAGTACCATTTTACAATATATATAAATAATAATTTTGAAAAATTTTATGCACTTATACATGCTCAACAACAAGAACCTCAAATCACACATAGTTAACTTTGACAGGATCAACCAGACAAACACAATTAAGCGCAGGAATAGCAATTATTCGCATTCAAATACTAGCTATTACAAACCACGAATTCAAATTGCACAAGTAAAAATTACAAATCACACTCGACTACCCTCCCACTCCCTAAAAATCCAGCAATCTCCGCATTGCCATCAAATACATAGAAAAATCAAATCAAAGGAGGAAGGGAATAAGAAAAATGTTGCTGAAGATTAAATAGTCAAGTTCTGTAATTATCCTTTGTCTCGAATCGCGTGACGTTGATTGTCTTGATTAAAAACTACGAAAACAAACAAACAAACAAAATAACAAACTAACTAGATTTTTTGGTATTTTCTTGGTTTTTTCTTTAAATAAAACAAAAGGCAATAAAAGATACAACAGCGTCCAACAAGCTCGCCTCACTCAAGTTCCCGGTGGCATGTCATCAAAGGGGGCCTGATGTTGAGCGTCATCCATATGCTCAGGGGGGGCAGCCGGCCAATGATCCATCATATCCATCTAGAACTGTGCAAAATTCACCGTCAAGAGCTCGTGGTTCCTATCCCCAACCTCACGAGCGAAGTGAGCATCCTGCCTAGCCGAACGAACGTCGTCCTTCATGATAGATAGTCGATCATAGACGTTCATCTTAAACCCTGCCTGCATAGTTGTCCAAATAGGCCTCGAAGTCAGCCTTCCAAAAACGTGATGACTTGGCTGCTCCCTCGTCATCGGACTCAGCAGGGGTCCCAATGGCAGTCCTGGTAGCCTCGTGTGTCCCAACATGGCTATCGTCATCATCCTCTTCATTGTGCACTATGAATTCCCATAATTTCGCCACTGGCTTCGAAATCCACTTGGCTCGCCTCGGGAGACGCACTATCCTCATTGCTAAGACCAATGGCTGATGATCAAAGTAGACGTCGTCCTTCCTCAGTGCATAACCGCACATTGTAGCTAGCCCGGTGATGAAAGTCCCATGGGAAAGTAGAACGAGCCTCTCTCTACCCATTTTTCGGATGTTCCTAATGCTACGTAGAAGGAGGGGATAAATCTGAACCGGCTTCCCCCTTTTCATGCACCACATGGTATACATCTCATCCTTGTTCATGAGTGTCGGCTCTTCCTTGCCGAGCACGTATTTCAAGAAGAAGTGGTAGGCCGCGTAGAGTGCGTTCTCTTGCACAAGTGTGAGAGGGTATTGTTTCGTCGCCTCCACACCTTGGAGTTTAAAATCCTCCCAAAAATGCCATTCATTATACTCCTTGTCACGTTCGTCGAAAGTCATCCTCCCATCAATATCAAAATACTCCTCAATTGCCTCGGTGCTGAACACATGCTCTTTACCCCCAAAACGACACATCAACGAGTAGTTGGCCATGATCGTGTAGGATGTGTACAATTTGAGCATCAGTTGCTCATAAGCCTTTACTCGAAGTCGAGCCCATTCAAAACAGCCTAGAGCTCGGATATAGTGCACGATTAGGGGAAAGGGTCATTGCTTGCCTCCGAGCGAAGCCAATGGTCAATGTCAACGACCACTGGTCGAATAATTTAATGAGTTGTCAATGATTTATACAAATCGACTTTGGAATCGTAGACCTTGACTTTGGCCCCCACGTTCTTGTATTTTTTTAGAGGATTGGGAACTAGACCTACTACCGGACGTAATCGAAAATGGAAGAAATGTAGAGGTTGTTGGATTGCAGCTCACGATGAAAATTTGCCAGATTTTGGTTGGTAAATAGTTGCCGGACTGCGGCTAAAAATTCGATCGGATTGCGACCTCGAATAAAGGTGAATGGCTGAAAGAATTTGAACGGACAGAAGATGCTAATGGTGGTTTAGCGGTAGGTGTCACCGCTAAGGCTAACAGTCCGCTAGTGGTATGCTTGACCGTTAAGCGACCACTAACGGGTAATTCATCGAGCACCTTGCGTGCAGAAATCAATTCCAAAATTCCAAACCAATCTCAAACCACCCTGCAATCTCAACCCAAACAGTCCAAATCGAGTTCAAAGGTAAGCCACGCTTACCCAATTGCCTAGAATAGGGCCGTCATCTCGCTCCTTGGTGTCTGTGACTAAATTCAGCCAGAATACAGCCAAGACGTTCTGCTCGTTTATTCGAAGGGTCCGAATGTGCTGGAATATGGCTCGTACTCGCCGAGAACCAGTGGGTTATAATACGTGGTTGGATTTGATGAATTGATATAAGTTGTGAAAGTTTTGTCCTCTGGTTTGTAGGTGCAGGCAATTTTAGAAAATATGAATAAAAACCCCACTTTTACAATAAAGTTCTATTCGTCAGACTGGGCTTTAACGCGTTAGCGGTAACTTAGAGGTAGGAGATACCACTAACCCTACCGCTAAGTAGCCTCTGAATGTCACCAGCGGTAGCAGCTACCATTAGGCTACCACTAAGTGCTTAAAAACTGCAAACTCACGAAATATCAAAACATTCGAGCGTAAAGTAATAAGAATATCATATCGTACGAACACTAAATAATAAGTATATCAAATCGTGAGCGCAAAATAACGAACATAAATAAAAATACAAAATAATCGAAACAAATAATCATAAAGTCAAAAATATCAAAAGAACTAAGGAAACTAACTAGAACTATCTACACTAAACATCATAAGAATTCACGGAACTAGGGCTCAAGGGTGATTTAGGTCCATAAAGTAAATCGTTAAGCCTCTCGACCTCCTCAGTAATCTCATCAATCTTGGTCTTTGCCTCTACCAAATATTCCTCCAACTTGACGATGTTAAAAACATGAGTCACTTCATTGAGCAAAAGCTCGTGATTCTCAGATGTTAATTCCCAAATCGTCGCTCTAGACTCGTAATTCACTGTGAAGCACATCCAATGCCTCTTCATGTTCTTCTCTTCTCACCATTCCGCAACACTTACCATAGCAGCACTTACCTTGTGAAGATGAGTTTCCAAAATTCGCACCCAAGAAAAATCCCAAAATTTGCGGCTTTGATCACGTTAGTGGTAGGTTAGCGGTAGGAGCTACCGCTAAGCTGCCGCTAAATTCCTTTGAATGTAGCTAACGGTTGTGTAGAGGTACACTAACGGTGAGTCTTCATCATAAGAACCTAAAATAGTATGATAGTGGTAGCTTTAGCGGTAGAGGCTACCGTTAAACACTCTCTGTCTGAGGTTAGTGGTGTCCTTAGTGGTTGAAGCTACCGCTAAGAGACCATTAAACCTCTTTGTTTGCTGCTAGCGGTAGTCCTTAGTGGTTGAATTTCATCGTTAAGCCTAAGCATCATGCTAACGGTAGGTGCTACCGTTAACCTACCACTAGGTGTCCGTATTTGGCAAATTCACCTCATTTTTCTGCACATCAACACACGCATCAACGTACCACAGCAAATAACTCAACTAAAAAAAATATTTACCGAAAAATAAAAAAAAATCAAAATCAAAATAAAAGAAAAGAAAAGGAAAAAGAAAAAGAAAACAAACGCTTGGGTTTCCTCCCAAGAAGCGGATCTTTTAACGTCGCTTGCTTGACATGGGTGGTAGCAAACAATTTTCAGCCTGAGGTGGATCTTCTAACTCCACCACTTCACGATCTTGATTCGTCGGCATCCCATCATGATAAAGTTTAATTATGTGCCCATTGACTTGAAAAGTCGAATCCTTACTCTCATCGTACAAAGTGACCGCCCCAAACTCATTTATCTCTTTAATCAAAAACGGTCAACTCCACCTTGGCTTGAGCTTACCTGGAAACAACTTAAGTTTAGAATTATAAAGTAGAGCTAACTTACCAACCTCTAACTACTTATCAACAATTCTCTTTTCGTGACTCTCTTTCATCTTCTTTTTTTGCATCCACGCGCTGTCATACGCCTCATCTTCCATCAACGCTGAGAATATGATGACGGGTTTTGTTTCATTGGGCTCGAGGAAAACGTACTTCAAATGACTTGGTAGTGGTTTCAACTCCACTTTCGGCTCGAGCTCAAGTGCGTTAGACATCTCGCACAATTCAAAATCAATTTTGATAGGCGAGAAATTGTGCTTTAATTAATGGTTTAATCTCTATGTTTTTATGTGCTTAATATTCTCATATATGTTTATTTCCTGCGTATTTACTATTATGAATGGAGGAGCACCAATTGTATATTTCTTCTCTATTTTGCAGTATTTGGTGCTATAATAAGTGAATGAGGTTTTACAAGAAAGTTGAGAAACAAGGATCAACCAAACGACGAGAGGAAACCGACGAATCATGGAGGTAGCGTCGATGGCTCGCGTCGAAGCCGAGGATGGACCGCGTCAGTCGACGCGATGTGCGGTGTGACGCCGAAAGCTGGCTCGCGTCAGTCGACGCTCATGTTCTGAAGCGTCAATTGGAAGGGCGTCAGTCGAAGCATGGTCGACGCTCATGTTCTGAAGCATCGCTGGGAAGGGCGTCAGTCGACGCCCATGCAGGTCGACGCAGGCGGGTGATGTGCGTCAACGCCAAAGGCTGGTTCGCGTCAGTCGACGCTCCGTCAACGCCGACTCGGCAGAATTATTTTAGGGAGAATCTTGGGCGGCAAGAAATAGGATTTCTATATAAACTCGACCCAAACTCGTCAAAAACAGACTTAGACACAACCCTAAGATCCCAAGGCTTGAAGAGGGGACCCCAAATCACCCAATAAACAAGAGCTTGAAGATCCAAGACCAACAATCCAAGATCTAAGCTTTCTTATCTCCTCCATATCTTAGAACAATGATTTATTTCTCTATTTTTCTGTTATTCTATGAACTCCATGAGTCAGTAGATTGTTTTATCTAGTCCTAGGGATGTTGAAACCCTCGTGAGATTATGTTTTAATTAATTTATGCGTATTTATTTCGTTCTTCATATGAGATTGCTTATGTTATCTTGTTTACATATCATGATTGCTTATTTCATGACATGATTGCTGAATTCTTGGTTTGGATTGGCCACCTAGATTAGGGATTTGGTTATCAATTGCTAGAAAGAGGACTGCTTCCCGTGTAATTGTCGTAGTTTCGATTTCTCTGAAGCAACTAATGGTCTCGTATCATTAGGGGTAACACAACATAGGTTAAATAAACCGAGCTTATGTGTTTATTGCTTAGATTAACCTATTTGCCTGGTTCTCAATGTTGTTGGTGGATTAAATCTAGAGAGCTTATTCTAGGTTGTTCATTAATTAGAATCAATTAAAGAGATTATTTTAATTGAGTAAACGGTAAGGGTAAATTCGAGTAGCAGAGCTTATTGTTACTTAGGGTTTTTAATTTCATATGATGAGTGAATTTTTTATTGCAATTGGTTAAATGAATTGAACGAGGGTGGAAACTGAACTAGGACTGGAAAGTTATTTATTATTTATTATTTTCTTACTTTTTTCGTTTATGTTTTTTAATTGTTTTCTTTGTTTATTTAGTTATTTAATTTTCGTTAGTTAGTTTATTATCTCTACCCCCCGTTTTGTTATTTTATTTAAATACGAATAATCACAAATTAATCCACACTCCTCGTGGGATCGACCCTTGCTTGCCACTGCTACTAGTTAGTAGAGGAAAGTCGAGGAACTTTAGAAATATTATTTTTGACGCTTCAACGACGAGCGGTCAAATTTTGGCGTCGTTGCCGGGGAGTGACGCGTTTAAATTGTGATTTGACGTATTTTAATATTTTTAGTTTTTATTTTATTATTTTCGTTTTCTTAAAAAAAATCTATTAATTTTCTTTTTAGATTCTATGACTATGGCAGGAGCGAGAGAATGCACGTTGAAGGAGCTAGCAAATCCGGATCTTCCGCAACAACAACTATGCATCACATTCCCAACCTTGGAGGATGCTAAATTCGAATTGAGATCTGGATTAATCTATCATTTGCCGGCGTTCCATGGATTGGATGGCGAAGACCCATACAAGCATTTGAAGGAGTTTCATGTTATATGCACGAGCATGAAGCCCGTCGGAGTGACCGACGAACAAATTAAACTGTGGGCGTTTCCGTTTTCATTGAAGGGTCTTGCTAAGGATTGGCTTTATTACTTACCTCCTGGATCCATCACCACGTGGATGGAGTTAGAGAGGGTGTTTTTGCAGAGATATTTTCCCGCTTCGCGAGTGGCGAGCTTGCGTAAAGATATTTATGCAGCAAGACAAGCGCAAGGAGAGACATTGCATGAGTATTGGGAGCGTTTCAAGAGACTCGTTGCTAGTTGCCCTCAGCATCAAATGGGCGAGGAATTATTAATACAATACTTTTATGAAGGTCTCTGTCTCACTGATAGAGACATGATCGATGCGGCAAGCGGAGGCTCACTCATGGATAGGACACCGACGGCGGCAAGGGAGTTGATCTCGAACATGGCGGCCAATTCTCAGCAATTCGCCTACCGTGATAATTCATTGAGGTCAGTAAATGAAGTAGACACTGGTTCGTTGCAAGCTCACTTGGATGAGTTGAGGTCCACTATCGTTAAGAAGGCTACGGTTCGACCATGTAGATTTTGTCATACATTTGATCATGCCACCGATGATTGCCCAACGCTACGAGCTATTCGTGAAACGAACGCCTATGGATTGAGGCCTAGACAATGTCAAGAGGAGAACTACGATCCTTACGAGCCAAGGTGGGGGGACCCTCCAAATTTGTAAAGGGGACAAAATTTTTCGAGACAATATGATGACCATCCCCAAGCACAAGAACCGTCCCCAGCCCTCATAAAGATGATGGAGGCCATGATTACAAACACCAAGAAGCTCGAAGCCCAATTGAGTCAAATGGCGGATCACATAAGCCAATTGGATAAACGATTGTCTTCTCAAACTGAGGAACGCATGGAGAATGTGAATGCCATCATGCTGCAAGATGTGGGAAAAATTGATGATGCGGAGGACCCGACATTTGAATTGGAGGACGAATTCGAGGAAGAAGAAACAAGGCAGACACATGATGATCATAGTCTGCCTGAGCTTACAAATGATGTTCTTAATTCTATCGTCTCTCCTATCGAGGTCGAAGCAGAGCCAAGGCCATTGCCATCATGGACCGTGTGTCAAGTGATGAAGGATGAGGAAGAGACTTACGTGCGAGAGGATGTTTTTGAGAAGGAGGAGACCGATGACCTTTCGTATGTGGTGATAAACGAAACCATCTTAGCGAAATTCTATTTGAAGCCACCACAAGGTCGAAAAGATCCGGTTAAGCATCCAACGTCGAAACGGATGCGAATTATGGAGGATGAGGTCGTTGGCACTCCGTGCACTTTGAGACCTCCTCCGAAACCCCCATGGAGTTGAGGGGTACCACGTCGAGCCGACGACGTTAAGAAAAGGCGCTTGTTCGGAGGCAACCCAATGTTTACATTATTTCTATTTTGATTTTTATTTTTGCAGTTGAAGGGATACAAAGCTTGGTTGATTTAGATGATTGGGCATATTTTTGAAAAAGATCGTCTGGAACCGAGACCCCCTCGATGTTTACCCCGGTGATTTCTTTTCCCTTACTCTTCCCTTATGATTTATTATTTGCTTGTTCTTGCTTTATGCTTGAGGACAAGCTAAAGTTTAAGTTTGGGGGAGTGGGTTATTGAGATTAATATTGTGCTGAAATTGCTAAATTTTTGAAATTTTTGCAATTAAATTCCGAAAATTGAGTTAAAAAGGTTAAAAGTACTTGCTTGAATTGCTTTGATGAACTATGTTTCGGTTAAATTTTTAGTCATCATTTGATTTAGAGGTCAAAGGTACGCATGTTAGTGCTTTTGTGATTCATTTGTGGGGCGTTAATTCTAGATTATTGCGTTGTTAATATGTACTTGTGGTTGCCGTACTTAATATGAGTTCTTGTGGGGCCTTGAAGTTGGCGATTGCGTGATGATATCTCGTTAGTAAAAACAGAAGTCAGATAAAGTCCGGTTGGGGTATACCGGCATGGTGAAAGTAGAAAATTGAAAAATCAAAAAGAATTGAGGTGCCGAAACAGCTGCCTATCCGTATTTATCAAGTGCATTCGCTTACAAATTTCAAAGAGTGAAGTCCAACGAAGATGCTAGTAGCTCAACAATTTATGCACGTGCTCAAAAGGCACATCACACTATCAAATTCTCAAACATGGCGGAGGTGAAATAAACAAATCAAATACCAAATCAAGACGATCCTCCTATCCAGCGCCTTATCATCATTAATAAGTCAAGGACGGTAGTGCGGAGCTGCGGGCCTCAATTGAAAAAAAATAAATAAATGGGATAGGACGAGATATTTGATCGTAACCAACAATGGATAGAGTCAAACCATCGAAGAGCGAGGGGGCACCATAGTACATTGATGTGACGTATATGAAAAGGTATTGCCTAACTGCTGGGATTACTTAGGTCAATACATGAAACGCTTGCGATTTTTAGAAATATAGTGGTGTCTAGAGTCCGAATAAATTCACTTGGCTAATTTGAGTGAGTTACTTATATTATGTTTGTCCTATGCTTTAATTCTTCATGTTGCTTGAGGACAAGCAAGGTTTAAGTTTGGGGGAATTTGATAGGCGAGAAATTGTGCTTTAATTAATGGTTTAATCTCTATGTTTTTATGTGCTTAATATTCTCATATATGTCTATTTCCCGCGTATTTACTATTACGAATGGAGGAGCACCAATTGTATATTTCTTCTCTATTTTGCAGTATTTGGTGCTATAATAAGTGAATGAGGTTTTACAAGAAAGTTGAGAGACAAGGATCAACCAAACGACGAGAGGAAACCGAAAAATCAGGGAGGTAGCGTCGATGGCTCGCGTCGATGCCGAGGATGGACCGCGTCAGTCGACGCGATGTGCGGTGTGACGCCGAAGGCTGGCTCGCGTCAATCGACGCTCATGTTCTGAAGCGTCGATGGAAACTGCATCAGTCGACGCTCATGTTCTGAAGCGTCTATTGGAAGGGTGTAAGTCGATGCATGGTCGACACTCATGTTCTAAAGCGTCACTGGGAAGGGCGTCAGTCATCGCCCATGCAGGTCGACGTAGGCGGGTGATGCATGTCGACGTCGAGGGATGGTTCGCGTCAGTCGACGCTCCGTCGACGCCGACTCGGCAGAATTATTTTAGGGAGAATCTTGGGCGGTAAAAAATAGGATTTCTATATAAACTCGACCCAAACTCGTCAAAAACAGACTTAGACACAACCCTAGGGTTCCAAGGCTTGAAGAGGGGACCCCAAATC
>BMAC01000437.1:198719-225427 GCA_014905375.1 Phtheirospermum japonicum | reverse complement strand
CCAACAATCCAAGATATAAGCTTTCTTATCTCTTCCATATCTTAGAACAATGATTTATTTCTCTATTTTTCTGTTATTCTATGAACTCCATGAGTGAGTAGATTGTTTTATCTAGTCCTAGGGATGTTGAAACCCTCGTGAGATTATGTTTTAATTAATTTATGCGTATTTATTTCATTCTTCATATGAGATTGCTTGTGTTATCTTATTTACATATCATGATTGCTTATTTCATGACATGGTTGCTGAATCCTTGGTTTGGATTGACCACCTAGATTAGGGATTTGGTTATCAATTGCTAGAAAGAGGACTGCTTCCCGTGTAATTATCGTAGTTTCGATTTCTCTGAAGCAACTAATGGTCTCGTATAATTAGGGGTAACACAACATAGGTTAAATAAACCGAGCTTATGTGTTTATTGCTTAGATTAACCTATTTGCCTGGTTCTCAATGTTGTTGGTGGATTAAATCTAGAGAGCTTATTCTAGGTTGTTCATTAATTAGAATCAATTAAAGAGCTTATTTTAATTGAATAAACGGTAAGGGTAAATTTGAGTAGCAGAGCTTATTGTTACTTAGGGTTTTTAGTTTCATATGATGAGTGAATTTTTTATTGCAATTGGTTAAATGAATTGAACGAGGGTGGAAACTGAACTAGGACTGAAAAGTTATTTATTATTTATTATTTTCTTACTTGTTTTGTTTATGTGTTTTTAATTGTTTTCTTTGTTTATTTAGTTATTTAATTTTCGTTAGTTAGTTATTATCTCTACCCCCCGTTTTGTTATTTTATTTAAATACGAATAATCACAAATTAATCCACACTCCTCGTGGGATCGACCCTTGCTTGCCACTGCTACTAGTTAGTAGAGGAAAGTCGAGGAACTTTATAAATATTATTTTTGACGCTTCAACGACGAGCAGTCAAATTTCTTCAAGGCCGGTTCCAATTTCACAAAAATCAATCCCAAGTAGTTCAGCTATCTCCTCCCTACTCAAAAAATCCTCGTCGTCCTCGACGTCTGACTCGTCTAAAACAGTTATGCTTTTAAACTCATGGACGCAAGACACAATTGGATGAACAAATGAGCATTCATCTCGTATGAATGATGAAGGAGTATTATAGATATCCTTAAGTGAAAATGTTACCGATTCGCCAAAAACTGACATGGTCATTCTACCCTTATTCACATCTATCAATGCATGAGAGGTAGACATAAACGGATGACCCAACAAAATAGTGTGTTCCTTGCTCTCACTCGGCACCTCACTGACATCCAAATTAACAAAATCAACCAGAACTACTAGCTTACCAATTTGCACCAAAACATCCTCAACAATACCTAAAGGATACCTGATTGATCGATCCACCAATTGGAGTCTCATGGTGGTCGGATTCATAATCCCAAGATCAAGTTGCCGATAGAGAGTAAGGCATCAAATTAATAACAGCACCAAGATCAAGCATTCCTTGCGCTGTCTGCCCATTCCCGAGCGAAATAGTGATGTAAAAACTCTTGAGATCTTATTCCTTTGGAGTCAATTGCTTCTGAAAAATTGCACTAACCTCTTTCATCAACTCCACTCGTTGGTTTTCCGCCAAACGCCTATCTCTTGAAGCGAGCTCCTTGAGAAACTTCACATATGCTGGCATCATCTTAATCACATCTAAAAGAGGAAGGTTAAAATTCACATTCTTCAACAAATTATAAATCTCCATGAATTTTTTTATTTACTTTAGTCAGACTTAGGCGACTTGGAAAAGTAACTAGATCGGGAATCGGGGTCATTTTCTGTGCTGGCTGCGACTTCAAAGACTGACTAGGATCATCAATTGGCTTCTGAGTAGGTATTTGGTTTGTAATTGTCCCTTTAATGGATCTTGGAATATAGCAATTTGGTGACTTATGAATTTGATCCACCGACTTGGTTGTGCCTTCTGTTTGTGGAACCGGTTTCGGGATTGTGACCAACTATTCTTCTTCCTCCTCTTGCTCGACTACACCATTATCAATCTTCTTCCTATTTTGAAGGACATCAACAACTAAGTCCTACTCTGATTGACTTGGGAATTTGTCCTTCTCACTCACCATTTTTTCCATAGAAGCCGCTATTTGACCCACCATCGCCTCCAAATTCTTCAAACTCTTAGAATGATCAAGATGGCTCTTAGTAAGGTCATTTACCTGCACTTTAAGATCATTTACCTGTACACTCACTTGAGCAAGTCCATCTCGATTATGAATGGTCTCAGCCACTTGATTTTGCTGCCACACCAACAACTGGTTGTCTGGCTTAATTGGAGTAGGTCCTTGCCCCTTCGTAGGAAATTTGATTGGTGGGGGTGTGGGCAGGTACTGTGGGTCGGTTTGCAGAGGCATTGGCATATGATTTGGGTTCCCAAGACCAAACTTGAAATTCGGGTGATCACGCCACCCTGGATTTTTTGCTCATCTTCTCTAACACCCGCTTGTCGTCTGAAGCAGTCAAATCCCCAAAATCTCCTCCAGACGCTGTCTCAACTTGACTATTGCATATCGGTGTCAACCCTTCATAGAAATAGTGATTCACCATAGCAGGGGAATTGTTGTGAAGTGGGCATGCTTTCAAAAGTTCTTTATAGCGCTCCCATGCTTCGTGGAATAACTCACCATCTTGCTTATCAAAATTAGCGATCTGCCTCCAAGTTGCCCCGTCGTCTGGGCTGAATAAAACTGGTTCATGAATTTATCATAAACCATATCTCATTCTTTCAGTGATCTCGGCTCTAGAGATAGAAGCCAAGACTTAGCTTTATCTTTCGGGCTGCTAGAGAAACATCTCATTTGTGAATCTTCGAGACAAAGTCCCATGGGCGGAGTTCCACTAACTACGGCATAAAATTCTCGAATAAAATATACCGGTTCTTCGTGAGCATGACCATGAAAAGTCGTAAGCTTATTAGCGTCATTCGGTCTTAACTCAAAATCTCTGGCAGCCCGTCCCAACACGATAGCAAGATTGTAAGGTCCAAGTTGTGGGCATGCCAAATCGCACTGACAAGGCTCTCATGCGTGTTGCGGGATTCTATCTCTGTCATGATATCTCTCATAATTGTTGTCGTGCACGTACCTCTTATCAAAATTATTCCTTTCGTACCGTAGGTTCTCTGCATCTAACCATTCATCCAAACGTCTATTTCTGGAGGGGGGATCTTTTGTAATCGTCAGCACGTTCGTTACGGCGATCATCCCTCACTCTATCTTTATCAACCCAACCTCTATTCTCCATGCTCAGTTGGAGGTCTCCCCAATAAGTTCTGGAATGTTCTGGATTCCTGTAACGAAGTGGGTCATTATCGTAATCTACCCAGTCTGCTATGGAGTGCCCTTCTGCTCTGGATCGTACAATACTAGGGTGCTCAGAACGAACAGATTTCCCGTGTCTTGACATTGATACTGGAATCTCGTCGCACACTATATTTGTAGTGTCGGAAGAATTACTGGAAGGAAGGGAAATAGGCTTGGGCCTTACTTGATTGGATGGATGAATGTTGTCAATTAACGGTGCGAGCTCTGGTTTAAGTGATTGTCTACCCTGCATGCACTTAACAACACATCAACGTATCGAGTGGAAAAAACTCGAACCATGTTCAATTATACAAATAGGCGGATAAACAAAAAGTAATACGAACAAACATCTTCAAAACCTTTGCTGATTCCCCGGCAACAGCGCCAAAATTTTGATTCGAACTTTTTATTTTAAAATAAGTTTGTCAAAGCTTAAAAGTTTGCTCGCAAGAGTACGATTTCGCTTGTAGGTTGGTATGTTTAAACCGAGTCGAATCTCGAGGAACTAACAATCGGAATTTTGGATGTTTGTTTAGTCACAATATCACACAATAACAAGTACAGTTGGGGTTTATGATTTTATAAACTACGATTTGAAAAGAAAAACAAATTATTGAAAACTAATTAATTAAACTAAACTAATTAATAAACTAGAATTTAAAAGATAAATGAACTAAGAATTATCAACTAGGGTTTTAGAAATGGAACAGAAATTAAAGAACATGAACAAACTACTATTATAATCACCAATAGAAATAAACGAAATGAAATTGAAAGAGAAAAGATTACGATCTATATTAACTACTAAATTCAAAATACTCAAGCATCAAACAGTTCAAGATCTGAAAAGAAAGACAAATTATCTAAAATCTAGAATTAAGAAGAGCTAATCTAGAAAGTAACTACAAAGTTTAGAGTACTTATGATTATCAAGAAAGCAATAAATCTCCAGCGAACCCGGAGAAAGGAAAGTTATCTCGATCGAAGATGAATCTCAAATCAAAGGAATGGAGCGTAAGAACTTGTGATCTTTAATCTTCTCTCTCGATCTTGTATCTATGTTACGGAGTATCGATCGGGCTCTCTCAGCGCCTTGGAACCTTGAGAATATGAAAAGCGTAACCCTTGTTGAAGTATGAAATGGTATATATAGGTTTCTAAAACTTGGAATGAAAGTTTCCTTAAAATTTACAATTCTGGGACCGTTAACAGTAGCTTAGACGTAGAGGCTACCACTAAGGCTACCGTTAAGATGTCTGAAAATCTTCGTCATTGCTTAACGGTAGAGCTAACGATAAGGCTACCGTTAAGCCTACCGTTAACTCGTCTTTGAAGCCTCCTAAAGGTAAGGCTACCGTTAAGCCTACTGTTAACTCGTCTCTAAAGCTCTCTGTCTTCCCTTAACGGTTTGGCTAGAGGTAAGGGCTACCGTTAAGCCTACTGTTAACTTATTCTGGGAGCTCTGTGTCACCTCTTAGCAGTAGAAATAGCAGTGGTGGAACCGCTAGGGGTTAGCGGTAGGAGCTACCGCTAAGTAGGTAAATATGCTACTTTTTCTGCCAAATCACTCGTTCTCGTCTCTCGTTTCTCTCAATGGTTGAAAGCTCCGTCTTTTTAGTACTGAGCTTCTTCGGCTACTTAGCTGTATGGGAAAAATAGAGAATAATCAACCAATTGCATCAATTACGATCAAAACACGATAAAATAAGTCAGAGATACATAAATATAAAAATATGCTCAATCTATCCAACCTATACCGAAATTAATAACAAACCTAACTAAAACACTACCTAAATATATATAAAAATCAAGACAAATGCATGTTAATCAAATAGCATAATTTTTTTGCTCATGATTAAGCAATAAATGTGTAAAAAAATTTTAGATGAGTTTACATATATGATCACTGGATATTGAGTGTGTGTATTTTGGCAACAGCGTAATTTTTTTGCGTTATTAAGCAATAAATGTGTAAATTTTTCTAGATGAGTTTGAATATATGATCATTGGATGTGGTTATTCCCAGTTATTGTTGTTAATCAAAATTATTAAGGGGTCTCTTCACTCGATAACTCATTAACTAATTTTTTATAACTCTAGTGCGACTGACATAGGAAAGAATCCAGTTCAATATTCTCATAAACTACTCTCCGTACTTTCTATCTTGACCTACTTCAAGAATTCGATCTTTCTAGCCAAAAATGGGGAGTAGTTAATAATGACAAAGTGGTATAGGATAAAGGGGTTTGTTGTGTAAATGTTGTTGGTGTAGATGTGCTTTATCAAGGGGAGTTATTTATACTGTGAAAGTTGCCGCGAATATCTCTGCAAATATATGATATGGCAGTAGCACATTTAGGGGGACTTGGACCTTCTAATGAGTATAAGATGGAGTTTGATTTTGATGTTGGCACGTCTGTTCCGAAATGAAATAATCCTACATTGGAGTACATTGGGTTTTGATGATCTCTTTCATTAAGAGATATTTTATTTGGTAGTTTTTTTTCATATTTCTAATTATTGCATGAATACATTTTATTTTATTTTATTGCCTTTATCTAATTATGGTTGTTTTTTGGTTGCTTATGCAAATGTGATTGTGAATATGATAGCATTTTGTTTAACATTATGATTTTTTACTGCAACAAGCTAGGGAGTTTTTTAGAATATTCGAGTTTTATACTTGTGGTTTTCATCATATGTATTTTGGTAAAGAAAGACAAAAAGTGGAAGATTGAAGAGTCCAATAAGTATGATATGAAAAAAGACTTTATCTCCTAGAGTTTATTTTTTCTAAATATTATTTTGACTTTCTTGTCAAGATTATTAGATGTTTATTTAGAAAAGGCTTGATGTTTATCATCCTTCATATTTATCTTGTATAATATTAGAATTATATTATGTTTCGTCCCAAAAATTACGCCTGCAACCCTTGCTCCTTCCTTGTAAATTTCCCGACCTGCTTTCCACAAAAACACGTTAGAAAGGACCACCGAGGGTTTTCCGATAGAAACCTCTCCGATGCTTAAGTCAGTAAGCATTTTGATCGGAATAAAGTAAAACATGAGAAGAATGCTGGGAAAATCATACCTCCTCCACTCCCAAAGCTGGGGTATATATAGTTATCCATCACGTGGGACCTTCCCGAGATTTCGGAAATAGAATCCGCAAATCTTGGGCCGTTATTTGGACTGATCGGACCAAGGAGCTCCTGCCAAAGGCAAGACAGCTCTGGCTTTACGTTTTCCCAATTCCTGACCTGCTCTCCTTGGAACCTCATCCGAGGTTAATGCATCATATCAGGTCAGGACAATATCTCTCAGGGCTATAGGCTTGTCTTCCGCCTCAATCCCTCTCTCCTTCTTAAGCTGAGCAATAGGGATCTCTCCTGATTCATCACAATCCAGATCAGGATCAAACCTTTCCAGCCTGCTCTAACTTATCTCCCTTTTCCCATTAGATGTAGGATAGCAACTCAGGCCATCCCAACCAGAGCTACTTGTTCAGGTCAGGTATATTCAGGTCGGACCAACCGGAGGAGGTATGATGTTCCCAGCATTCTTCTCCTGTTTTACTTTATTCCGATCAAAACGCTTACTAACTTAAGCATCAGAGAGGCTTCCACCGGAAAACCCCTGGTGGTCCTTTCTAACGTGTTTTTATGGAAAGCAGGTCGGGAAATTCACAAGGAAGGAGCAAGGGTTGCAGGTGTAACTTTTGGGACGAAATAATTGGCACCGTCAGTGGGAAAATAGAGCTAAGATGTGAGAAAAAAACATGGCATCGGACAGAATCGGGAAAAATCTAGTGGCGGAAATGGGTGGAACACCAAGTTCTGCCACGCCAACGGGTATACCGGAGACAGCAGGGCCATCGGCAGCAGCCAGGCCAAGCACAACACAACCACATCTGGGAGGAGCTCAGCAGGCGGACAGAGGACCACTAAATGATTCCTTTTTGAGGCAACTATCTGACCTCATCGGAAAAGTGGTAGAAGTGGTGGTGGAAAAGAAATTCGCTGAACTTTCGACACCACCCTCCAAGGAAAACCTATCGCCGAAGACAGAGCTACCGCGCACGGACCAGAGCTCATCCCCATGAAGACGAGGAGAGATTCTCTGCTTCAGAAAGTGAGACTTCAAGTAAAACCAGCCCAGATATCACCGAGCAAATGCAGAATCTGCAAAAAGAGGTCAGGGAAGTTAAGCGAAAGATGGGAGGTGCAGCCGTAAGCCAGGGACGGTGGAGCACTCCTTTCACCGAGGATGTCATGAAGGATGACCTCCCAGTTCCTTACCGTTCCATGGGCTTCGAATACAATGGGTCACCAGATCTGTGGGATCACCTAAGCAGATTCGAGATCGTAGCTACTTAACAAAAGTTTTTCAAGGCGGTCATGTGTCGTGTTTTTACTACAACCTTTACAAAGTCAGCCCAGCTCTGGTTCAGCCAGCTACCCCACCCCACCCCCCACCCCCCCCCGTTCTATAAGAAATTTTGATGATTTCAGTTCTGCATTCCTGCACCACTTCACCAGTTGCAGGAAATATCAAGAAATGCCTCTAGAGCTGTTCAGTCTGAAGCAGAAGGAGAACGAAAGCCTAATAGGATATATCAAAAGGTTTACAGATGCCAAACTGGAGGTTCCCTCTGCCTCCAAGGAGCTCTTAGTCAATGCCCTGGCTCAGGGGCTCACGAATGGGGAGTTCTTCCAGTCGTTGGTTGTAAAGCCAGCACTGAAATTTGGAGGACTCCTAGAAAGAGCGAAAAAGTATATCCATCTAGAGGAGGACTTGAAGATCAAAGGGGATGGACAGAAGAGAAGGGAATGACCTGATAGAGAGGATAAGACCCCGATGAAGAAATCCAGGACTGATCTATTTGTAGGACGACCCCATTTTGATAGGTACACACCTCTGGCCACACCTCAGGGGGAGATTCTGCAGGCAATTGAGCGACACCCTGATCTCAAATGGCCCAGAACTTATTCCCAGAAGTCAAGGAAAGAAAGATCTGACCGATTTTGCCGATACCATAATGAGTATGGTCATGATACAGATCATTGCACCCATCTGAAGGATGAGATAGAGAGGTTGGTGCAGGCAGGACACCTCAAGAAGTTTGTACAGGTGAGAAGGGAGGATTCCAGATCTGAATCTTGCAGACGAGATCGACTTCAAGGAAACAAGCGTGAGCTGGATAGCGGACGAAACAACAGAAGGAGGAATGACCAGACTCAGGAGATAAGGGGTGAAACCCTAATGATTACAGGGGGCTAGTGGGATGAGCATTCAAGGAGAGCCCAGAACAATTATGTTCATGCTGCGAAAGACCTGACAAGGAAAGCAAGTGAGGTCGGGCAGTTAACGCCAAGCCCAAACATATGCTTTAGATCGGAAGATGAGAACGACATCTTGGCCCCTCACATGGACGCTTTGGTTATCACAACCACTATCGCCAACTACACCATAAGATGATTCTTCGTGGACATGGGTAGTTCAGCTGATATCATGTTTTATGAATGTTTTTGACAGTTGGACCTAAATATGGACCTGGAGGAGGTCACGACTTCACTAGTTGGCTTTGCAGGGGGAGCCCTGAAGCCGTTGGGAGCGGTGAATCTCCTGGTTACGCTAGGGGATGGCCCGTTTAGACAGACCAGGTCGGTGCATTTTTTGATAGTGGACGCACCTTCCTCGTATAATGTCATGCTTGGGCGACCATCGTTGAGTCAATTTCAAGCTGTAATCTCTATCTACCATATGAAATTGAAGTTCCCTGCCCAGGACGGAGTAAGGGAGGTCCATGGTGACCAATACACGGCAAGACGTGCATACTTAGACAACGTTCGACGCAACGAAGAAGAGGGAAGAAGCAAAAGAGCAAGGATAGAAGACACTAGACCTGGCCCAGCTCAGAGAGAGGAAAATTTGATGACAATTGAGGTATTCCCAGGAGATGATAGTCGAGTCCTGCATGTAGGGATGACCCTTAGCCCTGAAGTATTGGTGGATTTGGTAGCTCTGCTTAGAGCCAGCACAGACATTTTTTCCTGGTCTCCCAAGGATTTGGTCGGGACAGATCCAGCAATAGCTGAGCACCACCTTAACATTAGCCTGGCAATAAAGACAGTAAACCATAGAAAGAAAAGGAGGTCATTATTGAGGCAGAGGTGGAAAAGTTGCTAAAGGATGGGCACATTCGGGAAATACAGTTCCCAAAATGGCTCTCTAATGCAGTCTTAGTACCAAAAACAAAAATGGATTGGAGGATGTGTATTGACTTTCGTGATCTTAATAAAGCGTGCCTTAAGGATCACTAACCGCTGCCGGGGATAGACCAACTGGTTGATTCCACATCGGGTTGTGAGCTGCTAAGTATGATGGAAAATGCCAGGAGGCATTTCAGAAGCTGAAGGAGTACCTGGTCGCGATGTCACTGCTTACCAAACTTGTCCAGGGAGAGACCTTGGTCTTGTATTTATCCGTAGGAAAGCAAGCTGTCAGCACGGTCCTGATCAGGGAAGAAGGTAGGGTACAAAAACCAGTATACTACTGGAGTAAAATCTACATGATGCTGAGATTTGATATGTAGAGATAGAACGAGCTATGTTAGCTCTGGTCGGGATGGCTCGCAAGCTCCGTCCCTATTTCCTTTCGCATAACATAGTGATCAAAACTGACTTACCCTTAAGGTAAGTCATAGATAAGCCGGAGGCTTCGGGGCGCTTGGTGAAGTAGATAATCGAGCTCAGTGAGTTCGACATTAGCTTCAAGGCACAAACAGCGATTAAGGCCCAGGCATTGGTTAACTTCATGCAGGAGATGACCAGCTCTCCCAAGGGGACAAAAGAATGGACGATCTACACCGATGGCTCTGTAAGCAACCTCGGCTGTGGTGCATGGATAGTGTTGATAGACCCGGAAGGGGTGGCTACAGAGTACGCAGTACGCATGAACTACCCCTTTTCCAATAATGCAGCAGAGTATGAAGCTTTGTTAAGGGGAGTCCAGATGGAAAAAGAACTAGGGGCAGACCAAGTGCATGCGCGAGTAGATTCACAGCTTATATGCAAACAGATAAATGGGGAGTTCGAAACAAGAGAGGATCACATGCAGAGATACTTGGCTCAATCTCGCAAATTGACCGACGCCATGAACTCTTTAGAAATCGATCAAATCCCTAGAGATAAGAATGACCGAGCAGATTACTTGGCTAAGGTGTCCATCTCGGCAACGGACTGTCAGGAAAGAGTGATCACTCTCCTAATGGCATACCGGGAGTTTGGATAGTAAGAGGTGCACGTGTTAGAAGAGAAGACGGATTGGCGTTACCCGATCAGATTATATCTGGAGAAAGTAGAGCTTCCAGATAACAAAAGAGAAGCGACGAAGATAAGGGTCAGAGCCTCTCATTTTTACCTGATCAAAGGAGAATTATATAGACGAGGATTTGGACAACCTCTGCTAAGATGTCTGAGCCTAAAGGAAGGCGCTCATATTCTTAGAGAAATCCACGAAGGCTGTTGTGGTAATCATATGGGCGCCAGGACCTTGTCAAGCAAGGTCATGAGAGCTGGCTATTTTTGGCCATTATTTCGAAAGGAAGCAGAAGACTTTGTTAAAAAGTGTGACAAATGTCAGAGGACCTCTCATTTGGTAACCGGCTGGCGGAAGAGCTCATGACAATGAGCTCTCGCTGCCCCTTTGCGAAATGGGGGATAGATCTAGTCGGACCTTTCCCTACAGCTCCAGCTCAGAAGAAGTTCTTGATTATCGCCATTGATTATCTCAGCAAATGGGTAGAGGCCGAAGCTCTCGCAAAAATTACAGAGGATGCGGTGATGGGTTTTATATGGAAAAACATAGTGTGTTGATTTGGCATTCCCAGGATATTGGTCTCAGATAATGGCACGCAGTTTATGGGAGCTAAGATCAGAGCCTGGTGCACTAAGATGAAGATAGGCCAACACTTCACATTTGTCTATCATCCTCAAGCAAATGGTCAAGTCGGTTGACCAATCGCATCTTGGTACAAGGGATCAAGGCACGCCTTCAGAGGTCAGGCGAAAGATGGGTGGAGAATCTCAGTTCAATCCTCTGGGCCTATCACACTAATCCAAAGGAGAGCACTGGTGAAACTCCCTTTAGCCTGGTTTATGGCATGGACAAGGTAATTCCCGCAGAAATTGGCCTGGAAACCCACCAAATACAGTGCTTCAATGCAGGTCAGAATGAATTATTAATACAGGATGCATTGGATTTGGTGGAGGGGAAAAGGGATCATGTTGCCGTTAGAATGGAACACATGAGAGGACGAGTTCGAGCGGCATACAACAGAACATTAATAAAGAGATGTTTCAAAGTGGGAGATCTGGTACTGCACAGAGCTGATCTAGGAAAAGCTAAGGGGAAGCTGGATGCCACTTGGCAAGGACCATTTAAAATCACAAGAGTTCTGGCAGGTAGAGCTTATGAGTTAGAACAAATGGATGGGTCCAGAGTTCCCCGGGCGTGGAATGTATCAAACTTACGGAAATATTATGTGTAAGGTTACTGCATAATTTACTTTTATAACAATGATGGTTTCGATCTACCGGTGTTTTAATATGAAAATTCCTGACCTGGTTGTCAGTAAAATCAGGATTGGCTAAGGGCGGATGCCCCAGTTTGTCAGTAAAGCCAGGATTGGCTAAGGGCGAATGCCCCAATTTTCCTGACCTGATTGTCAGTGAAGGTTTAAAACCAGGATTGGCTAAGGGCGGATGCCCCAGTTTTCCTGACCTGATTGTCAATAAAGCCAGGATTGGCTAAGAGCGGATGCCCCAATTTTCCTGACCTGATTGTCAGTGGAATTTTAAAGCCAGGATTGGCTAAGGGTGGATGCCCCAGTTTTCCTGACCTAATTGTCAGTAAAGCAAGGATTGTCTAAGAGAGGATGCCCCAGTTTTCCTGGCCTGGTTGTCAGTAAAGCCAGGATTGGCAAAGGACGGATGCCCCAATTTTCCTGACCTGATTGTCAGTGAGATTTATAAACCAGGATCGGCTAACGGTGGATGCTCCAGTATTCTCGACCTAATTGTTAGCAAAGCCACGATTGGCTAAGGGCTATCTTGAGGAGCCAGATTTAACCAATGGTAAGGGTTTTGCCGGAAAAAGGTCATTCGCTATGATTTAACTTCAAGATTACATGGGAAAAACTAAAATGGAAAATACCTACGCCATTCTTACAGCAAAGCTTGGCGAGTTTGATTAAAACGCAAGAAGCAAAAAAAGAAATTATCACAGAAAAGTCTGGAAAGTACATTGAAACCAGAAATTAAAATCAACCATGAGAAGAAGAAGCCTTCTTGTCAGAAGCCAGAATTCGGCGAATACGCCACAACTCGCGCTCAGTTTCATGGAGGCGCTGGCGATACCTGTCCGCCCACCCGGAAGCAGCATGAGCTTCGCTGGAGGCGGTGGTCAGCCGACATACTGATTCCAGTAAATCAGCCTTCTCTTCCTCTAGTTGGCGATTAAGCTGGCGGAGCTCAGCCCACTCACGCTTTTAAAAGCGCTTCTTCTGCCTCTTCCTCTCCAGCAGCCTACATGCTTGAGAAAGTTTTTCACGAAGAACAGAAAGTTTGTCGGAAAGTTTAAAGTTCTCAGCAAAAATGGAGATATTTTTTCTCTTTACGATATCAATTTCTTCAAGTAAAGAGGAAGAAGCCATATTGAAATGCATAAGGAAGGAACACGTATATAAAGGACGCAAACACATGTGATTTATAACGGAATAGTACTAGGGTTTCCTTAAAACCAGGAAACCCTAAAAGTTACAAAATGACAAAAAAGAAATTCAAAGCATAGGAAAATCAAATCAGAACGGGCAAAAGCAAAGAGAAGCCCAGACTAGCCTAGTTCGCCATGTCACCATCCCCACCATCCAGATCTTTGGAAAATTGCTCCACAGCATCCTCCTCAGACAGATCGCTGTATGATACCCCACCAGGTAACTCACCCAGATCAGTGAAGGTCGGGGAAGGAGTAGAGGCAGGTAATGCTAAGGTTATACCCTAATCTGGGTGAGAAGAAGACCTGGGAGCAGAGGAGCGGAAGAGCTGGAGGACATGCTCAGAAAATTCATGAGCTCTGAGCTGGTACAGGCGATCTCCTTCAGTCGAATAGGAGAAGCTCGTGGGCTCGGGTTTCCCCTGAATGGGCTTTCTCCGATCATAAGGGGTCGAGGGATTTTCCTTTAGGCACTTCTCGCAAGCATCCAGACCCAGGTTGTAGTACACTAAGGCCTCTGGTACGAGCAGCTGGTAGAGCTCCATTGATTCAAGGAAGGCCTGTTTTGTAGCCTCCCTGGTAGTCTGGATAAGCCGGAGCCCATCCTCTGAATTCAGGAATTCAGTTCTTCCCTCCTCTCTGCCCCTTGTCAGAGCTTCCTCCACCTAGCTCGTTGCTTCTGCTCGGGCCTCCTCCTCTTTCTCCTTGGCGACCAATGCTTCTGCTCGGGCCTTTTCCTCCCCTTCTCTGGCTGCCATCAGCTCGGATTTGACCCTTTTCAGCTCAAATCCTCTCTCCTTGCAAAGGGCCACTATTTTCTTCTGCTTCTCCTTCAGGCAGCTATGCTCTTTCGCCAGATCTGCGTTCATGAGAGAGCCCCTAGCACGGGCAACTAGGATGGACCTCTTCGTTGCGGCCTAAAAGATAGCCAAATTTATGATTAATAACTACAAAGGAAAAATATGTATGGAAGAAAAGAGAAAAATAGTTACCCTGGCCTCGTCCAGACACAACGATTCAATCAGCTCTGGATCAGTCCATTTTTCCAAAGTCTTCTGATCCGACGCTGGACATATTGGCCTTGGATGAACTTGATGGCCACGTCCCCTGGGCAGTTGAGGACAGAGGTGCTAGAAAACCAAATAGAATTGGGTTTGACCACTTTGGCCTCTGGTGGAGACACCCCCTTTCCAGACCAAGCACGTTTACGGGAAAGACGTTCCTATTCTTCCCCTGATTCAGAATGTGTCGTCAGATCCACCTTGGGTGTGATGGGTGCGTCGCGCTGCTCAAGTCGCGCCGGTTGAGAAGCTCCTGACGATCCAGTAGCCTGTCCTCCCTAAGATTTTTTCTCAGGAACTGCCGCAGCCTGTTGAGATTCTAGCAACTTTCGCATCATGGTGTCTGCAAAAGAAAGCGACAAACAAAAAACAGTTAATGGTCAGGTCTACCTAACGGATGGGAATAAAGGGGAACAAGATAAACGTTTTCATGGAATATACCCATCTCAAGGGTCAAAGGACCCGTTTCTTCTCTAGAAATAAATAAATCCAGGGCGGAGGGGATGAGTAGCTTGGTCAAGTTAAAAACATTTTGGTTCAAGACATCAATAGTTTTCTTCAGACGGGGAGACCTGTCTCCCACGGGTAATTGAGCTTGGGTGGAGAGTTGGTCAATGGATTTGGCGGGAAAACCCCAATCACCAGATCAATGCACGAAAAAGAATTTTTTCCTCCAAGCTTTGTTGGAGGAAGGACCACCGGTCAAAAAATGAACGCCGGCGCGAGCACACAAGTAAAAGTAGCCAGAAGGGGCGCTCTTGGCCTGGAACAGTGAGTAGAATGTCGGAGCTGTGGGAGTAAGTCCGGCGTATCGCATAGCCAGATTATAAAATATAATTATCTTAAAGTAATTGAGGACGAATTGGTGCACCGGTATTTTGTACATCTGGGCGATTTCTGATATGAAAGGGTTGATGGGGAGGCGTAACCCCGCCTGAAACTGATCAACAAAGAAAGTTAGATGATCGGGACGGGTTTGGTAGGCTCTCTCACCTGGGCCGGGATTAACCAGCGAGAATTCCAAAGGAATGTGAAATTTTGATCTCAACCCCTCTACCGTTCTATTGCTAAGGATAGAAACGATGTTGTCGGGGTGTCCCAGAATAAGGGGAACCCACTCGATTGAGGTGTTCGGGGAAGAAGAGAGTGCTGCCGGAGAAGAGGGGTTGAACTCAGATCGAAAGAGGAGGAAGAAGACGATTGAGTAGACATAATTCAAAAAGGGACAGAGATCGGGAAAAATACCTGGCTTTTCTTTTGAGGTGATCGGAAACCGCTTAGGAAAGAGAAAGCTGCGAGTGAGAGAAAATGAGTGTTTGGTGAAGAACAAAAGTGAGAAATGAACCGGGAAAAGAGAAGAAAAGGGATAAATTTTGAAAATAATGATTAAAAAGGGATTTGATGGGATTCGCGCATTTAATGTGCGTCAGATGGAACAGTACCCGAAAAGACATGCTGGGGGTTTTCAACCATCAAAAGCGAGGAAAGGACATTACAGATCATCCTTAAAGATATGACCTGATTTAAAAAGCAGATTTAACAGGATCCATGCGTGACACAAAAGAATTTGGAAAGACGTGTGGGAGATCTCAGCCGTCTGGAGCGGAACCCTAGGTTTCATAGTTCATCCCAACCACTGGGAGGGAGGACTGGTTGGTCCGACCTGAATATACCTGACCTGAACAAGTAGCTCTGGTTGGGATGACTTGAGTTGCTATCCTACATCTAATGGGAAAGGGAGATAAGTTAGAGCAGACTGGAAAGGTTTGATCCTGATCTGGATTGTGATGAATCAGGAGAGATCCCTCTTGCTCAGCTCAAGAAGGAGAGAGGGATTGAGGCGGAAGACAAGCCTATAGCCTTGAGAGATATTGTCCTTACCTGATCTGATGCCTTAACCTCGGATGAGGTTCCAAGGAGAGCAGGTCAGGAATTGGGAAAACGTAAAGCCAGAGTTGTCTTGCCTTTGGCAGGAGCTCCTTGGTCCGATCAATCTAAATAACGGCCCAAGATTCGCGGATTCCATTTCCGGAATCTCGGGAAGGTCTCACGTGATGGATAACTATATATACTTCAGCTTTGGGAGTGGAGGAGGTATGATTTTCCCAGCATTCTTCTCCTGTTTTACTTTATTCCGATCAAAATGCTTACTGGCTTAAGTATCGTAGAGGTTTCCATCGGAAAACCCTCCGTGATCCTTTCTAACGTGTTTTTGTGGAAAGCAGGTAGGGAAATTCACAAGGAATGAGCAAGGGTTGCAGGCGTAATTTTTAGGACGAAACATATTAGAATGCATCTCTTTCAGTAATATAGAAATTGTATAGTATATATTCATTAGAATCTGAGATTTTATCTTGTTTCTTTATTAATGAGATTTACTTATTGTATATTTTATTTCCTTATTACTATATGTCTCTTCTACAATATATATTGTATATTTTATTTCCTTAAATGTATTGTATATTTTATCTTAGTAATGTATATGTAGGTCTCTTTTTATTATTCCCTTATTCTTGCTCTACAACCTTACCACAAAATTTAAGAAGAAATGATTGAGAGTTGAGAGGTGTTTATTCAAGTAACAGTATTCTACCGAGAATCAGATATTATTGCGATTGTCACTAACATCTAACATACTGTTGATCTAATTATTTTCTTCAATCTTTTATTTTTCGTTAAAATTCAATTTTATGATTGTGATTCTTGATTTTTGGAAGAGACGTGCTGATTTAGAAGTATCTAACTCGTTAGGAGTTTTTAGTTGTCATTACTAATTGTTTATGTTATTGATTTTAACCATTGATTCGCATTTTCTAATAAAAATCTTTTGCATGAGGCGACGATAAATATTTTTCTTTATAGTTTAGAATCTTATGTTTTTTTCTCTTTATTCCTTGGTTTTTTATTTACACTATGTACAAAACATACTTAATTCTTTTTATTTATTATTTTATTTGTCTCAATTAACGAATCCATAACTTGGTGTTCTGTTATGTTTCATCATCACTTTTGCATTAGTTGAATTTCTCTTTTGATTTTCATCCTCTTTTAAAAGAGTCGTAAAAATTCTAGATTGAATATTTAGGAACTTTCAAATTTTTTTTTTTTTTTTAAAAAAATTCTCAATTGAATACGAATCCCTAAATTTCTCTCGATACTTGCTTATATAATAATAGAAGATAATTACAAAATAGAACTCATGGTTGGTGTGATATTATATAATATTGAATAACATCAACAAATTCTATCATATCAATTAGCTATCGCACAGTAAACAAAATCAAACCTCAATGGTAATAGAATGAAATTTGCATGATAAACGGAGTCATTTTTTTTCTTTTTAAACTACTCCAAACCTCATGGGTAGTTTTGTAACTATCCCTCGTCATTATTACCAAAAAAAAAATCATAAGAATAAAGAATGTACTGAGAACTAAAGTAAAAGCATGAGATAATCTTGTAACAAACCCTCGTGATAAATCATAACTCAGATAATAAAAGATTCCCACAGCACATCTGAGACCCTTTGGTTGGGAATCAATTTCAGTGTCAAAAGCACTAAAGATTGATAAAAATGTCACAACATTAAAGATTTCTTGAACTCTAATCAGGGAATCATAAGTCTCATCTGTTGACACCAACATATAAACTTAGCATGTTAGAACCTTAAAAAAGTAGAGCGAACATGAGGATCAAAAAAAGCAACAAGCAACACTTGAACCCAAAGCTTCACTGTCACCCACCTCTGAAACCTTATCTTTCAAGCAAATACTCACTCCCAAACACCTCACCTTACTATGGTCCCTCCATCTCCACACTTTATAACTCCTTTAGAAAAACAAGAAACGTGAGCTGCTTAAAAGAATTAAGAGTTGTTTTTCGATTTCAGAAAGGATTTCTTAAATGGGATCCTTCCAAATATCAAACGGAACGGGAAGTTCGGCATTATTGGAAACGTCATGCGGTTATTTGCTACAAGAATTACAGGCAAGTTCTTTTTTTTTTTTTTTTTTTTGCAAGTTGTAAATTAATTAATATAATCTAAATGAGAAACAATTTGACATGATTGTTAACATCTAGCAGATTATATGGGACGAAGTAGGAGAGGACCAATTTCAGAGGGAAAAGGTTCTGATGGAACTCGAACAAGAATGCCTTGAGGTTTACAGAAGGAAAGTTGACACGGCAAATATTTCACGAGCTAAACTACATCAGCAACTTGCGGAATCTGAGGCTGAATTTACTCATCTCCTTCTATCTCTCGGGGAGAGATCACTCCCTGGACGGGTAAGATATGATGTATAAGGAAAAAAGGGTACAAAAAATAATTGGCAAGGTACTATCTATCAAAGCAGGGAAAAATATTTTCTCTAATGCTTTTCAAAATTTAAAGACAAGGTGCTAACTTTCATAGCAGAAAAACTATTTTCTCTAATAATTCCGCACACTCAACCCCATGGTTTAAAATAACATAACCCTTTTCGGAAAAAGTTAAAATTTATGTATGCATGATGCAAATAAATCCAGTCATATCTATACATGCACAAGCTCTAGTTGTTTCTGATATTTATAGTGCAATGAACGAATTAATATCTATATTAGAAAGAAAAACAAGCTGAGAAAATACAAACCACGTTTTCTTAATTCAAGTGCACTTTCATTCATGACAGCCCGAGAAAATGGCAGGAACACTAAAGGAGCAGCTAGATTCTATAACACCAGCACTGAGAGAGATGCAGTTAAGAAAAGAAGAAAGAGTAAAGCAATTCCGAGTGGTACAAGGGCAAATCCATAAAATCACTGCAGAGATAGCAGGTCGCACGGAGTATAATGATACATCATCAGCTGTTAGTATCAAAGAGAATGATCTTTCACTTAAAAAACTCGAGGAGTACCAAAACGAGCTTCAGAGACTTCACAGTGAGAAGGTACTAATTATGAATAAGCATTTTTGTTGTTGTTGTTGTTGTTAGGCAACCAAAATAAAACGAGAAAAACTACTGATTTTTAATTTTTCTAAGACTGACAGGCTTGAGAGGGTGGAAAAATACATAAGCACGATCAGAAATTTGTCGGCAACTTTAGGAATGGATTCGTCACTGATCATCACCAAAGTACATCCGAGCTTGAATGAATTATCGGGATTGTCAAAGAACATCAGTGATGCTATTGTGGAAAAGCTTGATAGCACGGTTAAGTCCCTTGAATCAGAAAAGCAAATGCGGCTCGACAAGGTAAATTAAAAAAATCGATAATCTTGTGGTGTTTTATTCTCGGAACTGTGTTTTGACTATGTATAAAAAATGAACTTAAAATTTGGGACTTAAACAATTCATGTGATTAATTCAGCTTCAACAACTTGGTAAAACATTGTTTGATTTGTGGAACCTCATGGATACACCATACAAAGACCGCCAACAATTTCTCCATGTCACCAGTCTATCGTCAATGGCGTCGGCTGAGATATCGACACCTGGAAGCCTTACTCTTGACATAGTTCAGCAGGTTTGAATACATCCATCTCAAACTTAACTGAAGCTTTAGTGCCACTAATCGGGAAAAATAAAATAATAATAATAATAATAATAATAATAATAATAATAATAATAATAATAATAATAATAATAATAATAATAATAATAATAATAATAATAATAATAATAATAATAATGATGATGTTTGAAGACCGAGACTGAGGTGAAGAGACTGGATCAGTTAAAAGCAAGCAAAATGAAAGAATTTTTCTACAAAAAACAAATAGAGCTTGAGGAAATATGCAGCAGATCACACATGGAAATACCTTCTAGAGTAGAGATGGAAAAGATAATCAGCCAAATAAACTCAGGTTAGTCTGAATTTTTTTTCAAGAGAAATTTGCTAGTTATTGTTTGTGTTTTAAGCAGATTGACTGATAGCATTGTACAAAAGGGGAGATTGATCACGCCGATCTCCTCACAAGTATGGATGAACAGATATCAAGAGCTGAAGAAGAAGCTGCCAGCCGAAAGTTGATCATGGAGAAGGCAGAAAAATGGATATTGGCATGTGACGAGGAGCGTTGGTTGGAAGAGTACAACAGGGTCGAATTTCTTCTCTTTTTCATATAAAAACTCAAATGTACTTTTAGCATATTTTTTTACCAACAAAGTCTTTGGGATAATTGTCTGGCCTTTTGTTTTGAATTTATTTTTTTTCCAAGAGAATATTAACAAATTTGTTTTGAATAAAGAAGCATGAAATTGAGAGTTTACTGATAGTAGTTGAAGTGATTGTTTTTAAATGAAATAGTAACTGGACGTGATTGATAATAGAAAAAGTAAGAGCGAGTAAATAGCATAATTTGTGATATTAAAGTGTAACGATGACAAAGAACGTAATACTTATTCAGTAAAAAGTAAATGGGTGGATTTGGTGGTTAACTAACGACTTTCCTGACACAGATTCACAAATAATCAGAAGAAATAAATAAATAAATAATCTATACACAAAGTTGAATTTTATAACCATAAACTCATTTTGCAATTAATTTAATATTTCAGGATGAAAATCGCTATTCCGTCAGCAGAGGTTCTCACAGGAACCTTAAACGAGCAGAGCGTGCCAGAGTGATGGTCAACAAGATACCAGGTAAATTTTGTCAAAGATATTAATTACTTTAGTTCGATGGATTTTTCTTGAAGCAGAACATATCGGTTTATGAGTTAGTGTAAGCATTTCAAGTTCAAAAAACCTCAATGTCACCTGTGTGCATTTCATTTTACACTCATTTTCTTGGCAGCTTTGGTGGGTTTGCTGATATCTAAGACTAAATACTGGGAAGATGAAAGAAAGAAAGTTTTCCTGTATGACGAGGTAGACTCCTATCCGTAATAGCTATTCAAATGAAGCGTTCATTGAATGGCTTTGAATATACTTTTATATGCTAACTCGTAAGCAAATATGAAGTAAACACTGAATACCAGATATTTACATATGTAGTGATTGAAACTATGCATAAACAATAATGAAAATACAATTATACCTATCAGACTGTTCTTAGTTTGTCCACGAAGAATTAAACATCTTACTGCATTCATAGAACCCAATGCCTTTTACACCTCTTTATTAAGTTTTGAGACACTAAATCTAAATTTCAAAATATAAAGAGATAGAAAAAATATTAAAATCTCTAAAAAAGCTAAACTAACTAGAAAAAGAACCCTAAAAAAGTCATTTAATATAACATTTGATTATCCCGATTCATTTTTACAAGGGAATTACTTCCTGACTTCAGGTTCCTCTACTAGCAATGCTTGAAGAGTACAATATGTTGATGAAGGAAAAGGGAGAGGAAAAACAAAGACAGAGGGTAACGTACAATATATCATTCTCACTCGTCAACCTTCTCAAAATAAGCACGCACAATACGATAATACCCAATTTAGAGCGTACCTTAATATACGTGAGGTTTTATCTTCCGTGCAGGACCAGAAGAAAGCACAAAGTAAAGTAGTAACCGAGCACGAGAGCCCCTTCGGACCGAGACCAGGCACCAGCAGTCGACGTCTTCTAGATCAAACCACAAATGGAAGTTTCCAGACTGAAACCCCTCGGAATAGAAGACTTTCGATGGGATCAAACGGCACTGGCTCACCTACTCAAGGCATACCTTTCAGACAAGGAGGGAAAAAAGCACATGGACAAAGGATGAATACTGAAAAGGGCTTTGTTTATCATCTTAGAGAAGATGCGCTTTCAGTTGTATCGTCGTATTCTGGCCCCTTTTCACCCTAGGATATATAGACTGTCAATTAAGAATTAATGTCATTTTAGTTTAGCGCAAAATAAAGTATGCCCCTTCAAACTAATAAAAGGATCATTTCAGGATTGCACAAATTACAGTTTTGATTAAATTTCTACGATGTGCAGTGTGATCTATTTATCATAACCACATGCTAAAACATTTTGATATCTTTCGAGCCATAAGAAATGTAGTGCAAAAAGTGTATAGCTTTATTTCAATGAGACAAAAAAGAGCATAGAACAAAAACTAAATTTTGAGCCACGGATTAGAATCACAGTCCCTGGAGAGCAAAATAAACAATCAGCTGAATAAAGGGAGTGTTTGCAAACTCTAAAAATAAAACTCATTTTTTTTGGGGCAAGAAGTTGAGAATCACTTTTTTTAGAGTTTGTGAGCACCCCCCAAAGTAAAATAACAATCACTAAAATCACCAAACAAGAAAGTACAGTTAATCATTTAAACAAATAATGAAGAACAAAAAAAGGCTGCAATTACAAATAATTAATATAGCATTTACCATTAACTAAAACCCTTTAAAACATAAGTACGCCTCAATTTTGCCAGGCTAATGTTCCAGGAATTGAAGAATAAAATTTAAGCACACCAAATATCCAGAGAGAGAAATTAAAAACCCTGTAGAGCAATTTCCTCAAATATTTTACATCCTCCATAATCAAAACCTAAAACTTAAAACAGAAATTCAACAACAAAATCTAAGTGGACTTCTGAAAGAATGCATCAATTGACCGAGTCGCGAAAGGAACGGGCTTCTTGTCTGCCCTTGATTTAGCCCGATCTTTCGGAGGGTTTTGTTCGGACGGCTGAGGCGGCAAGGGTAGAGAATCGAGCAGAAAATCGGCAGTCGGACGGTGTCGTTTGACGGCGACGCGCAAGTGTTCGAGCCTCACAGTTCTTTTCTTCTTCTCCAGCGTGACGCGGGCCGATTTATCGGCGAGAAACTGAAGGAAAAGCTCGGTGGAGGAAGCGATAAGAAACAGAGCTTCGGAGTTGACCTTGTTGATGTCCTTGTCAAGTTTCATTATGTTCTTCACTCGGCGGGTCGGGATCTCAAGCTTGTGTAGCTCATCGATGCCGATTGGGTTTTCTTCTTCTTGCTCTGCCATGGCGGGTTTTTGTTTTTTGCTTTTTCTGTTTTGTTTTTTTGTTGTTTTTTTTTTTTTTTTGGCTCGGTTAGGTTGGGGTGAAAAGCATGTACTGCGACTACTGAGTGATGGGGTTTGGGGAAATTGGGAATTGGTATTTATTTTGGGTTAGAATTTGGCGGGAAAGAAAAGTTATTTGGACATAGGAGGTTATGTTTGGTAAACAATGTTTTTTTTCCTTTCAACGAGGATTCATGATCGTATTTGGGACAATGTTAACGGATTAGATTTAGATATTGAATCGATCAAGTGAATGGGTTATTCGGTATGGGTTTTTCGGTGCTTGTTTGGGAACCCATTTTAAAATGAACTTTTCCAAATAAATTCATTTACAAAATAAAAACATGTTTGGGAACCCATTTTAAAATGAACTTTTCCAAATAAATTCATTTACAAAATAAAAACATGTTTGGTGGTTATTTTAAAATGAACTTTTGAAAAAAATAACTTTTCCAAAAGTCCATTTTGAAAAAAAGTTAATTTATGACTTTTGACTTTTAAAATTGTTTTTACCAAACACTTGATATTTTTCACAAGCACTTTTTTAAATTGTATTTTTCCAAAAGTCCATTTATAGATGAACTTTTATGCCAAAAGTGTTCTCAAACAAGCCCACGGATCTGACCAGGTGAATTTATATCCAGAAAATATAGGTTAACTTATATAATATATTAATATGGGCAACGCCTTTGTCCGTCATGCCAAAATTATAACCGATACATGAAACTACAAAAATCAATATAGTATACTATTAATAAAATATAATACAAAAATTAATAAATCATAGTGCATGTCTGAAACTACGAAAAAATAATGCTTTCGAATACAAAATCAATACATCATAATACAAAACGAATACAGGTGTTTGTCATTAAATATTTATAAATAATAATATATGTCTTTATATTGGAATAAACAAGTATAATTTTGTTTTGAAACTTTAGAAAATGCTTCTTATTAACTAAATTAAAATTTACATAGCCTTTATAAAAGGGCTTTTAGACTCTTATCGTCATTTTTTTTTTCGAACTTTGACGCCTATTTAAAAAATAAATCCCCTACACCCAACACTCAATCCACTCAAGTTAACCAACATAATAACAACTAACTCTCACACTTCACAAATATTGAGAGCTTAAAATGAGCTTGATTTGTACATATTGTGTGTGATTTTTCTATATTTTTGTACTTTGTCTAGTGTGCTTTAGTCGTATTTTATCCCCTTTTTTCCTTATTTTGCGTTTTCGTAACTTTTGTCGTCTTTTTAGGACTTTTCGTATTTCTCTTTTACTTTTTGTAGATTTTTATGTTATTTTGCTTTTATTTATTTTAGGGTAGTCAATCAAGTCTAAGAGAGTTCCCGAGAATCACAATTGGCTCGATTCGACGAAAACATGACTCGAACCTGCGAAGTACAACCATCGATCGACGCTCCGTCGACGCCCAGTCGACATGCCATCGACGCACCATCGACGAGACTATTTTCCCAACTCGTAGATTAAGTGTTCGATCAAATGCCAATTGATCGTGGAGATGATTCTAGAGTCCTAGACCCCCGTTTTATTAATCTTTTCAAAATTTTTGATTTCATTTCTCGTCATTTAAATCACCATCTTAGATATTACAACTTTAAAACCAAAATCTGACAGTGTGTTTAGAATAGTTTTTTTTAATTCTCTTATTCGTGAATCAAACACGAAAACTGCTTCCAATTAATCTTTCTCGAGAGATTCGACTCGAGTCAAGTTTTCCACTTAAAAGTGAAAAAAACAAAATAAAAGTTAATGCAATCCTATATGTAATGCAAAAATGATAATACAGGACCAAAATAAACTGCACTCTTACCCTATTCCACATTTATTGAAACTTGTCACAACAATGAAAAAAATCAAAATAATCTTTATAAATCAAAGGCCAATAAAATTCACTTTGTAAAATTTTCTTAGTGGTTCTATTTGCTTCAAAGTGGCCTCCACTTGGTGATGCATGAAATTGATTCATAATATCATTTCATTCCTCCTACGGGGCACACGTATCACTGCATCACTACATCTTCTAAAGAAGAAAGGGTCATCCCACATAAAAAGTTTACATCATGAAAAAACTCTTTCTTTTGATAATGAGTTAAAATCAGGAGGAATAACACCGGCAACTAAAAAATTTATAAAATCGGCGTACCACGCTATTGTAGACTCAACATATAAATTCGTTCATCCGAGAAATTTTAATTAATGGGTACCTTTTCACCTTCTATTGGATTCTTTAATCGCGAGAGATGGTCCGACACTATGTTTTCACATCCTCTCTAATCTCTAATTTCTACTCAAACTCTTGAAGTAAGAGAATATATCGAATCAATCTCGGTTTTGATTCTTTCTTCGCAAACAAGTGTCAAATGGCAGCATGATCCTTACACACTATTATTTTTGTTCCTATTAAATAGGATCAAGATTTATCAAAGGCACACTAATATTTCTCTTCCCATCGTGGTGTAATTGGATTGTGCAAAATCAAGGGTTCTACTTGCGTAGTAGATCTTACGAGCACCGAAGCACTTACCAAAGCTTTCTTCAAAGTCTCAAATGCCTGCATATACTCATTATTTTTGTCTTATTAAATTGCTTGGTTGGGTTGGGGTTTCTCTTGTTCATTTTTTTTCCAAATTTTCTATTTGAAAATCTTGCACACCACGTGCTCGACGAAATTCCCCAAAGAGCACATTCTTTAAATTCCTTTTTTTTCGATCCCTACTTGCTTCAAATTTGTTTCACTATGTCTCGGGTGGGAAAAAGGAAAGATATTTTGGCCAAATACTAGGCCTTATTTCCTATTTACTAAGACGAGGGAAAGGTTTTTGTTTCAATTAGAACTTGGGGATTTGCAACGCATCAAGCGATCGATTTTGACGATGTGGAGGAACGGGCCCAAGAAGGCTTGGAACATTATGAAACCATTTTAAGATATACCTTCCTAAATATCACAAACCCGTGCTTGAGTTTTTCACCACTTCGACCATCTTCGTCGATCGAACGTTCACTTGCCTACTTGGTGGCAACAAATCTTGGGGAAACGAATGTTTATTTAAGAAGTGTTTGGGTTTGATAGCAATGTTATACCCCCAATGCCTCAAAACGACGAGTTTGACGTTGCTGCTTTTTGGTATGAATTAACGAAGTTTTCGGAAGTTAAGAGCTCGCCTCTCCCAACTCAAAGAGCATTTCGGCCACGCAACTTCTTCTCAAGAGACCGATTCCCATCCGAAGATGGATCTTGACAACGATCCTCCCACTTAGTATCTAAAAAAATGACGTTTTCTTTTTATCTTGTGTTTTCGTGTATTTCGTTCTTTTCCACTTACCCCTTTTTGTAGGCTCCTCTCGACTCGATCACCCATTGGATGTCACTTTCACGTTTGACTCTTCATCACAAGTGCGACTTAGGGACGTATCTCTCTCTCTCTCTCTCTCCCCACCCCACCCCCCCCCCCACCCCCCCACCCCTTTTACCATATTTTATCTTATTTTATGTGCAATGTGGGCATTGCATGGTTTAAGTGTGTGTGTGTGTGTGTGTGTGTGGGGGGGGGGGGGGGGGGGTCG
>BMAC01000437.1:194484-198694 GCA_014905375.1 Phtheirospermum japonicum | reverse complement strand
GGTTTTGATTCTTTCTTCGCAAACAAGTGTCAAATGGCAGCATGATCCTTACACACTATTATTTTTTGTTCCTATTAAATAGGATCAAGATTTATCAAAGGCAACTAATATTTCTCTTCCCATCGTGGTGTAATTGGATTGTGCAAAATCAAGGGTTCTACCTTGCGTAGTAGATCTTACGAGCACCGAAGCACTTACCAAAGCTTTCTTCAAAGTCTCAAATGCCTGCATATACTCATTATTTTTGTCTTATTAAATTGCTTGGTTGGTTGGGGTTTCTCTTGTTCATTTTTTTTCCAAATTTTCTATTTGAAAATCTTGCACACCACGTGCTCGACGAAATTCCCCAAAGAGCACATTCTTTAAATTCCTTTTTTTTCGATCCCTACTTGCTTCAAATTTGTTTCACTATGTCTCGGGTGGGAAAAGGAAAGATATTTTGGCAAATACTAGGCCTTATTTCCTATTTACTAAGACGAGGGAAAGGTTTTTGTTTCAATTAGAACTTGGGGATTTGCAACGCATCAAGCGATCGATTTTGACGATGTGGAGGAACGGGCCCAAGAAGGCTTGGAACATTATGAAACCATTTTAAGATATACCTTCTAAATATCACAAACCCGTGCTTGAGTTTTTTCACCACTTCGACCATCTTCGTCGATCGAACGTTCACTTGCCTACTTGGTGGGCAACAAATCTTGGGGAAACGAATGTTTATTTAAGAAGTGTTTGGGTTTGATAGCAATGTTATACCCCCAATGCCTCAAAACGACGAGTTTGACGTTGCTGCTTTTTGGTATGAATTAACGGGGGGGGGGGGAATACGGGCTCCTACAATCAGTTTTGAATTACAAGGATTCAAGATCCTCGCCCATGTAGTGCTATGCAAACAAGAGGCGACCAACACTACCAAATCGGAGCTTTACACGTTGTGGTGCCTCATCAACGATCGACGTCCACATCTCTTTTCTCTTCTCTTGAACGGAATTCAAAATATTTTGGAGAAGAACCCGGGCAACAAAACACCCCTCTTATCCTTCGGCCCCATTCATAACTGGTATCGTTCGTCACTTTTGGGTATAATCTGGCTGACATGGGTCTAGCGGCACTTGGTTCACCAACCTCCCGACAGCCAAACGTAGAAAGGCAACTTCGACTCACCCCTCGAGACCACGAAACAAGGAAGACCTTCGAACCAACACGCCAAAGTAAATGAGGAAGAAGAAGTTCCACAAACTGGATCGGGCCCACGCCAAGGTTGGGATCAGTTTTTGAGGAATATTGAGAATTTCAAACGAGGATGTTCGAGAAACTCCAAATCATCGATGAAAAAACCGATAACAATCATGAAAGCAATCATCGAAGTTTTCGGAAGTTAAGAGCTCGCCTCTCCCAACTCAAAGAGCATTTCGGCCACGCAACTTCTTCTCAAGAGACCGATTCCCATCCGAAGATGGATCTTGACAACGATCCTCCCACTTAGTATCTAAAAAAATGACGTTTTCTTTTTATCTTGTGTTTTCGTGTATTTCGTTCTTTTCCACTTACCCCTTTTTGTAGGCTCCTCTCGACTCGATCACCCATTGGATGTCACTTTCACGTTTGACTCTTCATCACAAGTGTTCCTTATTTGGTGGCCTATTTGCATGATTGCTTGTGTATATGACTTGAGTCATGTAGATTAACATGGGTTGGAACCTTGGCAAAGTGATGTGGTTAGATGATTTGGTTAGGTTGTTTAAATTTTCATTCGGCATTAGTGTAATTATGGGGCATGAAGTGTAAGAAACCTACGAAGTGATTTGACCTTATTCTATTCGTGCGATTCATTTTAAGAGTCGAATAATCTCTACTAGCCCCATTTTCAAATACACTCTATAGGAATTTTTGAAAATTTTTCATTTTATACTTGGAGACATTACAAACTCCATATGCTTATCGGAAAACATTGTAAGCTGGATTTAGCAACAAGAGATTGGAGTCAATGAACTCTCATTTTGAGTTGTAAATATCGTGTTCGTCTAGTACCTCGTCTTTATGGGTACTCAAGAAAATCAAAAATTAAAAAAAAATGTTACAAGAAGAGAAATTCTTGTACAAATGATGTGTATATAATAAGTCGTGCAACCCTTGTACGCTTTTTTATTTTACTTCTCAGATTTTATTGTTAAAGAGGTTCATAGATGATTGGGCTAGTAAGGTGCCGACTTAGTGGTTTGAGCGTGAATAGATCTTGGTTGAGGCATGGATGGGGGGCGTGAATGAAGGTCAACACATTACTTTTAGGCATTCGGAAGGGATTATAAACTTCTTATCTCAACGTATCGACGTATCGTGTCATGTTTTTAGTTGAACTTCCAATTGTTTTACTGCTTAATTCATTGAATCATTTGAATGCATTAGTTTTTAGTTCATTGGGTGGCTAGGTTTTTCTTTTCTATGTCTAGGCTCGGTTTTGCTTGAGGACAAGCAAAAAGCTAAGTGTGGGGTAGTTGATTTGTACATATTTGTGTATGATTTTCGTTTGCTTTTCATCTTGTTTTGTATGTTGTAGTGGGTTTTTGGTCGTGTTTTCTCTCTTTTTTCTTTCTTTTAGATCTTATGTTGCTCGTGTCGATTTTTATTCAGTTTAGTACTTTTCTCATATCCTTTGTAAATATTTATTCTATTTTGGTTTTCTTGTCTTTTTAGTCATCCGAGCAGAGCCAAGCGCGTTCCCAAGAGTTATGACCAGTTCGAATCGACGAAAACTTGAAAAGGGTTCACGAAACATGTCTGTCGGTCGACCCATAATCAACGCATCACCGACGCACACCTCTTGCCCACGTCAGAAGCCTGAGTCAATTGACCTGCCAAGGAATACCCGATACCGTCAATTGACATGCCAAGTCAACGAGCGCCTGCCGCCGCTTTGACAGCCTGAGTTGAATGACCCACCGAGAACTTTGCGCCATCATTGATCGACAATAGTCATTGACACAATATCGACAACAGTGATACCCTTGATCAACGCAAGTCAATGGTCATCATTTTTTGATAAAATTACCATGGTGCCCTTTTCGACCCACACTATTTAAGAGACAACACTTTCCAGCTGCGAGGGGATCTACAGACTTACCTATTTTTAACCTAGAAAGCTCATTTTCAAATACATGATTCATTCCTTATTCCTCTCTTTGATAATTTACATTTCGTTATTGATTTTGAAGACTACGATAACTTCAATGTTGAGAAACCAGCTCGTTGAGAGCTCCTTAGTCTCTTTCGATGATTATGATTTGAAGAATTGTTTAGGTAATTTCGATAGTTGATTCCTAGCATTTTTCTTGTGGATCTTAATATTTGTTTTGAAGATGTTGGTTGCTTGCATATGGATTTTTGATTCGAACTTTCCGTACCTACTTTTATAAATATGTTTGTCAAACGTTTAAGCTCGCTTGCAAGAGTACGAGTTCGCTTGTAGGTTGGTAAGTTTAAACCGAGTCGATTCTCGAGGAACAAACAATCGGAATCTTGGATGTTTATTTAATCACAAAGTCACACACGAACAAGTATAATTGGGGGGTTTTGTTTTTATTTGATTTTATAAACTAAGAATTGAAAAGCAAGAGCAATTAATTAAAACCAATTACCTTGAACTAATTATCTTAAACTATTTAACCAACTAGAATTTAAAAGGCTTAATTAAATTAAGGCTATAAACTAGGGTTTTGGAAATTAAAAAGTAATTAAAGATTTAGGAACCAAATTATTACTAAGATTGTTAAGCATAAATGAGAGAAACGAAATTGAAAGTTGAAAGATTACGAACTATATTATCCAAGAAATCCAAAGTATCAAGCATCAAAAGTTCAAGATCCGAAAATAAAGAACAAATTATCTAAAATCTTACATTAATGGAGAACTAATCTAGAAAGAAATTAAAAAGGTTTAGAAAACTTATTAGATCAAGAAAAAAGCAGTAAATCTCCAGCTATTCCAGAGAAAGAACGATGATCTCGATCGAAGAATGAATCACAAACGAAGGAAGGAGTTTTAGCACTTGTAATCTCAAATCTTTAATCTCGATCTTCTATCTACGTAATGGGAGGTGGGAACGGGCTCTCTCTGTGTCTCGGAACCCTAGGAAGGTGTTGAGTCATACCCTAGACGAATTATAGAAGGATATATATAGGTTTCCAAAACTTGGAGCACAAGTTTCCTTGTTAAT
>BMAC01000437.1:186984-189484 GCA_014905375.1 Phtheirospermum japonicum | reverse complement strand
TTAGTTTTTTTTTTTGCCTTACTATTATCAATAATAGATGTGAATGTTTGGATATAGTTTTAGTTTATTGTTGTTGTGTTTGTAGACTATTCCAATTAATCTGAAGCCTTTATTGAACAATTTGACTGGGAAGCCTGTAATGGTGAAACTCAAATGGGGAATGGAATATAAAGGTAATTTAAAAAAAAAAATGTGCATCTTGGAAATCCAAGTTCTTGTGTTCTATGCACATTTGTTCTTGTGGGTTTCAACTAATATCTTAATATCTTCTTGTGGGTTTCACTTTCAAGTTTTCTTGTCTCTGTGGATTCCTACATGAATTTGCAAGTACCACTTAGAAACTTGAAAATTTAATTGTTGTGCTTTCTTTTCACTTTTTCATAAAATTCCAAAGATGTACGAGTACATCGTATCTGGTCTTTGTGTTGTTGAACCTTTTTAATGCCAAAGTATATGCTAGAAAGCTGATGAGTGGTCATGTTTCGGGCCCGGTCAAGAAAACTGATTATGGAATTGATACGGGTCGGGCCGCTAAGTCAGCATCCGGTCCAATCATCGGGTTTATTAGTTCGACAAAGAGGGCAGATAAGTATGAGGTGCCTTATATGTGTCTTGTCCAGATTAATAATAATACTCAGAAGTGTTGTTCTTATAGACATGTTTATTTGGCGACATAGCTATGTACAAAATAATGATAAAAGTTGATCCATTAGAACTGAAAAAGTTGATCATTTCAACATTTTAGAATATTTGAACCGATTCTTGGGTATTTCGTAGTCCTTTTGTTTTACATGTTTTGTTTTCTGTTAATAGAACTGAGTATGGATTATGGTATTTGCAGGCTGCCTCTCGGCCGTCGGGCCCGCGGGGAGGTTGACGAAACTGAGAGTTAAAGCTGAGAAGGTTGCCGAGGAGAATCTTGGCACCCAGCTTGACATTATCGCTCCTATCAAGTACTAAAATATCATCAATAGATAGTTTTTAAGTGATAACATTGGTTGGACTGAGATCATTGATAGTATATTTCTTGTGTTGGTTGTAATTTGAATTATTTAATAGTAGAGTGATGAACATTTAGAAAAATGATATAAAAATAATGAATCTCTAAAAATTGGTGCACTTGCTTTCACTTCTTTATTTTTTTTCATAATGAAATTCTTATTTAGTGATTAGTTATTTATTTTCATGGATAGAGATTAAATTTCAAACGATAGGGAATAAATCTTTACAGTCATTTGCGTGTACATGGAACAATAGAATATTTTAAGATGGTTTCAATTTCCTTGCTTGTTCGTTTTGTTTACAAAGTAGTAATTCAATCTATATTAATAAGAATCTTTCTATGGCATAAATAGTTGCAAGTTATGAGTAATTGAGCATGTTTTATTTATTTATAAACTATTATTGTAATTGGTATGATTTTGATGTACAATGTTGTTATGAATAGTGTTATTACTTGGTTCTAGTCTATGCATTTTTGAATATATTGTTTTTTGATGATTCACTTTTTTTGTACATTCCTATTAAGTCGAGTTTTGTGAATATATTGTTCGTTGATGATTTTTTTTTTTAAAAAAAAAAAAGAAGTGAAAGCAAGTGCACCAATTTTTAGAGATTCATTATTTTTATATCATTTTTCTAAATGTTCATCACTCTACTATTAAATAATTCAAATTACAACAACACAAGAATATACTATCAATGATCTCAGTCCAACCAATGTTATCACTTAAAACTATCTATTGATGATATTTTAGTACTTGATAGGAGCGATAATGTCAAGCTGGGTGCCAAGATTCTCCTCGGCAACCTTCTCAGCTTTAACTCTCAGTTTCGTCAACCTCCCCGCGGGCCCGACGGCCGAGAGGCAGCCTGCAAATACCATAATCCATACTCAGTTCTATTAACAGAAAACAAAACATGTAAAACAAAAGGACTACGAAATACCCAAGAATCGGTTCAAATATTCTAAAATGTTGAAATGATCAACTTTTTCAGTTCTAATTGATCAACTTTTATCATTATTTTGTACATAGCTATGTCGCCAAATAAACATGTCTATAAGAACAACACTTCTGAGTATTATTATTAATCTGGACAAGACACATATAAGGCACCTCATACTTATCTGCCTCCTTTGTCGAACTAATAAACCCGATGATTGGACCGGATGCTGACTTAGCGGCCCGACCCGTATCAATTCCATAATCAGTTTTCTTGACCGGGCCCGAAACATGACCACTCATCAGCTTTCTAGCATATACTTTGGCATTAAAAAGGTTCAACAACACAAAGACCAGATACGATGTACTCGTACATCTTTGGAATTTTATGAAAAAGTGAAAAGAAAGCACAACAATTAAATTTTCAAGTTTCTAAGTGGTACTTGCAAATTCATGTAGGAATCCACAGAGACAAGAAAACTTGAAAGTGAAACCCACAAGAAGATATTAAGATATTAGTTGAAACCCACAAGAACAAATGTGCATAGAACGACAAA
>BMAC01000437.1:164579-186959 GCA_014905375.1 Phtheirospermum japonicum | reverse complement strand
TTTAATTTTCTTACTACTTTCTAGAAGGTATTTTCAAGAACCGCCGTAAAATGTCAGTTCTGGAAAACAGACTTTCTAGAAGGTATTTTTCAAGAACCGCCGTTAAAAGTGATAATTTCGACGGCGTTTCAAAAACCACCGTAAAAAGGTGTCCATATTAAGGCAGTTATAGAACCGCCGTTAAATCCTGCTTTTTTACGGCGGTTTTTTGGAACCGCCATAAATTTTAACGGCGATCGATATAACGACGGTTCAAAAATCGTCGTTAAATGTCCCAAAAAACCGTCGTAAAAACACTGTTATGCAGTAATGATATATGGAGAGTAGATTATCATGTGTTATATGGGCAGTAGATTATTACTTCTTTTCTTTTGTTCTGCCATTAGATTCAAGTTTTTTATGCCATAGCTGCGAGAACAGGAATCTTGTCTTCATGTCCATCTAAAACATGGACCCACCAAGAAAGTCGGATTCATATGAAATTCTTATTTAGTGATTAGTTATTTATTTTCATGGATAGAGATTAAATTTCAAACGATAGGGAATAAATCTTTACAGTCATTTGCGTGTACATGGAACAATAGAATATTTTAAGATGGTTTCAATTTCCTTGCTTGTTCGTTTTGTTTACAAAGTAGTAATTCAATCTATATTAATAAGAATCTTTCTATGGCATAAATAGTTGCAAGTTATGAGTAATTGAGCATGTTTTATTTATTTATAAACTATTATTGTAATTGGTATGATTTTGATGTACAATGTTGTTATGAATAGTGTTATTACTTGGTTCTAGTCTTTTTTGCGGAGTTATATCCATGGAAGACGATAAATTCAGATGATAGTCACCAGCTTTTTATAGTTCACCTGCTTGTACATGGAGGAGAGAGTTATTATTTCTTGGTGGCATTTTTCCCATAGTAGGAAAACTCTTAAATAGTGTGTAATACTTTATTAAGAAACATGTATTATTGTATCTAATAATTTGTAGTTGATTCATACGTATTTGTTACGAATCTGTATATAATCGAGTCATGTTTAAGTCTTTTTGTTCTCTTTTTCGGGTTAAGATTAGACTAAACTGCATAGTTTTGCGTTCTTTGACTTCTTGCTTAACTTTCCAACTTGTTGATCAATGATCGGTCCAATTGAGAGTAATTCCTTATTTTCTCATACAGCTAAAGCATCCGTTGGATCCGAAAGACAAGGATGAAGGAAGCAACGCTCAAAAGTAGCCTAAAGGACACTCATCCGATCGGACAAGTTGTATTGACTTATGAAGCACACACCGGCCGGACAAACTGGCACACCGATTGAAGCTGCGGACAAAATCCTTCGTCCGATCGGATAATACCAGTGTCCGATCGGACATGTACGTTACGAATGCAGAATTTTTGGAAATCTTCTGTTACGAAACGGCTTGGAGTCTTTAAAACTGAGGATCAAGGTCAGAATTCGGAACTTTTGGCCAGAGAGGGAAGAAGGATAGGCTGGAGAAGCCACAAAACATCTCAATAGGTAGAGAGATTTGACACATCTCTCATACCTCTAGCATAAAGCCCTTATGGCAATCATAGTACTGTTCGACTATTTCGCAGACATCGTTCGTCGCTGGAATCCAAGGTTCGTGACAAGCTTTGAGGTTCCGACGCAATCTTTGGAGTGGGAAAGTTCTTCATCAATGTTCGTGGAAAGTAGTCTCGACGATTAGTAACATCTAAACTCATTTTCTCGTATTGATCTTAATTAGTTTGATTGGACAATTGTGTTGAATTGTTTGGTATAGATCTTGATGGGATTGTGTTGATGATTGGTTGGATTCTTGAGTAGTGAATTTATTATTCTTCGTATTCTAGTTATTTGATGTTTGGATGTTGAATTGTTATTTAATCGGTTGATGATGTTATGATTGATTTTTTGAATGAGTTGCTGCATTTTAACTATTTCAATTGGTTTAAATCTTGGCTGATTATTGGAAGTTGAATTAATTGGTTAGGAAAAGTATGATTTTTATTAGATAATGATGTCGTTGTAGTATAGTGAATGAATTGTTTTGTGTTTTATGGTTAATTCATATTAAGGTAACTTGGATGCTATTTAGTTATTGGTGATGCATGATAAGAATTAAGCGTGTTTTAAGATCTTTCGTATGATGTTGGATAGTTCGTAATTGAGTTTTAAGAGGTTGACACCCTCGAAGCAAGAAGAGTTTGAGTTTATTCATGTTAAGTCGAGTTTACATTTCCAAAATCTCCCCTGATCATGTGTTTTAGAATTAGAAATTGTGTTATTAGTATAATAAACTTCATTGACTCCGATTTCCATTCCTCGAGAGATTCGACTCGAGTTAACTTGCCAGTCTACGGTGACCCCGTTCTCTTGCGGGTGAACTAAAACCTTTTCAAAAGTTGACGCGCACTGTTTAACTAGATTTTAATTTTGATAGGACACAAAAGTTCGGATCAAAATTTGGCGTCGTTGTCGGGGAATGGCAAAGGTTTAATGATGTTTATTTGTGTTAATGTTTTCATGTCGATAGTTGTATAATGTTTTTGGTTTGCCTCTTGATACGGTGATTTGTTTGTTGTTGATGCAAGGTCGACGAAGTCTTAGAGGAGAATTGACCCCATTCACCAATAGCATCGAGCGAGTGACAAGACCGAGACAACTATTTCCTTCCACCAAAGTGAATCAATTGGAAACCAATTCAACCAGCATGACGGGCAATTTACCTCTTGGAGGCCGAGGGAGTGGAGGAAGACAAGGAATGAATAGTGGACGAGGAAGAGGACAAAACAACCAAACTCCTCCTCGTGACTATCCACACGGCATGCCACCAATTGATGACATGCACGTGCAAGAGAAACTGAATAACAACGAGGAAGAAGACCCACAAAATCCGCCTCTGATCCACGATGACGAACCAAGAGAACCAGGCAATGCAAACAACGGGGAGCATCTACCTAGGGATGATCACTAAATCATGATGCAGGAGGATACTACCTACCAACAACCTCCTCAACGCTTCCGGAATCGAGAAGAAGCTCGATCCTACAATGCTCGAGCGAATGATTAGCACGAATTTGTCTTGATTCTTATTAGTATTTTAGTTTATTTTTCTAATTGTTTTTTGTATAAGTTGGATAGATTGAGCATATTTTCGTATTTTCTTATCTCCAACTTATCTTATCATATTCTAATTACAATTAATTAATTTAATGTTTATTACAGGTATTTTGAGGTGTTTTGTCCTGAATATAGTCGAGGATGGGCGTACGAGTGGAGTTTCAGCGAAAACGGGCCGCGATTTGAAGAATTTAAAGCTGTCATACTTTCTATAACGGATTTCTACCTGTAACCGTTCTAGAAAGACATGGCCGACCACAACCCCCTGTAGCGTTGACTTCGCGTCGGTCGACGCCAGAACTGATGTTGATCGACGCAGCTGCCACGGTGTCTGTAGCGTCGACTTCGCGTCGGTCGACGCGAGAACTGATGTTGATCGACGCACCTGCCACGGTCTCTGTAGCGTCGACCAGTTCGCGTCGGTTGACGCGAGAACTGACGTCGATCGACGCGCCTGCCACAGTCTCTGTAGCGTCGATCGACGCGCCTGCCACGACCTCTGAAGCGTCGACCAGTTTCGCGTCAGTCGACGCCAGAACCGACGTCGATCGATGCGACGGCCCAAAACGTGAATTTTAGGGTTTCTTGTGCGCCAAGTCATGAAATAACTATATAAACCCTTCATATTTCGGTTTAAACACACAACCACGATCCAAAACACTTACCTAGGGTTGAGAAACCTATTTTCAACACCCTACAACATATTTTAAAGATCTAAGTCGAAGATTCAAGGCCCGAAGCACAAAGACGAAGACATTTTTTCGTTCAAGCTCCGATTTCTCGACCGAGATCAACCATCCAAAGTCCGATTTCCCAGCAATCTTTCAGCACCTTTAGCTACTTAATAAGTCATCTAAACTCTAGTTATTCTTAGTTCAATTCTAGATAATTTATGTTTAATTATTTCGTTTGAGTTTTTAGTTTCGTTAATTTATTTCGAATCGTTTGAACTATTGAATCGCTGAGCCTTTGAACCTTAGAATTTTAGTTTTTAATATTAATTAGTCGCTGCGTTTATTCTCTTGTTCATGCTTGGTGATGATTTGTTCATGATTAATTTAATTATTGCTTTAGTTTTGATAATTAGTTGATAATTGGTTATTGCTATGTTATTGCTTGAGAATTTTGAGATTGATCTTGTTCTTGAGAATTCATATGTTAAATTTAGTTCATAGTAGTTTGATGCATGCTAGTTAATCAATTTAGAATTTATTGCTTTAAAAGTCCCTAGATTAATAATTCTAGATAATTTAGTTTGAAGCTTTAGTTAATTAATTAGGATAAATTAATTAGTTAATCATAATTAGTTGATGCTTTTAAATTTATTAGTAGTTGATAATTTTCAAAAACCAAATTTATACAAGTTCTCGTGTTTACATTGTGATTAAACAAACATTAAAAATCCCGAACGTCAGTCCTTGAGAGACAACTCGAGTTAAGCTTGCCAAACCTACACGCGATCCCGTTATTTTGCGGGCGAGCTATTAAATTTCTGACAATTATTTATAAAGTAGGCACACGCAAAAGCTCGAATCAGCGAATCAAGAGTTCGAACATAATAATGGTGGTAATGGTGGGCCCCAGCCCCGTAACAACCAACAAAATCACCATGGATTCAGAAACTTTGAGCAAGAACTGAACCACAATCATAACAGGAGGGAGGGACGACCGTACAACGCTTGGCAGGGAGAGAATTTCCATAATGATGGTTATGATGATTATGGGAACTTGAGGAGGAACGCAATTATGGGTATTACTAAGATTATGGAGAGCGAAGGAATTTTGGTGCGCGAGCTAAATTTGGAGGAAGATGAGGACACCGGGACCATAATGAACGCCGGCAAGGAGACCTCCTCTACCCAACAATTGGCCGTTATAGCAGTGCAATAGTCTTAGGCCCCGCGGCAAGAGACTATGATTTGAAATCAGGCAGTGTCAACCAGCTACCTACCTTCCATGACTTACCCAACGAAGATCCCTTGAATTTAATTCGATAATTCTACCTCGTGGTGGGCAGTATACCAGCCCTTGGACTCCATGAAGATCAACTGAGAAATAAATGTTTCCCAACTACTTTGAAAGACAAGGCCAAGCAATGGCTTCTATCATTGCAACCCAATTCCTTGACTAACTGGGGGATGGTGTACAAGAAGTTCGTGAGTAGATTCTATTCATCTCAAACGATGGCCAAACTAAGGAGGGAAATCACCAATTTTGAGCAAATGGAGGGAGAATCATTTCATGAAGCGTGGGAACGATAAAAAGGACTTTTGCAGTCGTGTCCACACCACAACAATAGAGCGGAGATGGTGAATAATTACTTTCATGAGGGGTTATTACCAGTTTACAAACAACAAGTGGAAGTAAAGGCCGGAGATTTTGGAGAGTTAACCGCTGAGAAGCTTGGGAACTATTTGAACTCATGAGCGAAAAATCACTGCAAACAAGTTTCCGAACAAGGAAGTTCAAAGTCCATGAACTCCCTGTTTCTAACAATAAAGAGAGCCAAATTGAGGAGCTAACGAAACAAGTTGCGTTGTTGAGAAGTAAAATGAAAAGGGAGGAGGAACCGTCAAGGCCTCCACCCAAATTATGCGACAAATGCGGGGCAATTGGGCATGGAGCTGACACATGTAAGGTGGTATTCGATGACGATGAGGATGAGGAAGTGAATGCCATCCAAAACTATTATCCCAATAATAAGTATGGAAAGAAGTTCGTCGATCATTATAATTCGAGCTTAAGCTATGTTCCCGACAGCTCGAATTACGTACTAGTTCCCAAGCAATCGGACCCATGACCACCCCCGAATATAAACCAGGGAGAAACGAATGGCTACAAATCTTATCAAAACAAGGGGCAGGGCAACTACTCACAACACCCTCCGTAAAAAGCAAACACGATGGGACAACAACATCAGCAAGCACCACGACAACAGCAGTTGCCACTTACGACTGACCCTGACGAAGAGTTGAGATTGTGACATCAGCAGCAAGAGTATGAAACCTTGCGGAACCTGGAAGAAACACTTCGTACGATTGAGGAAGGCAAGCGTACAAGAAAATAATTAGAAAAGTTATGGATGATGATAGGTCAACTCTCAGCTTCTATGGCGAAAAATGGAAATGATCTGGGGAAATTACCTAGTCAACACGAGCAATCGATGGCAGTACATGTGCTACGTGGCCGGAAGAAAGTCGATAACGGGATATGAGAAATCGAGGGGGAAGATTCCAAAAAGGAGTCGAATTTGGACGGGAAAGAAATGGCTAAGGGAGAGTCCAGTTCAAGTGGTGAAAAAGGAGTAGTGAGAGGCATCCACAAGTCACATAACCCATACGTTCCAGGCTCATGAGTTTTCCAGCCTAAATGTAGTGAAACAAGCAAAAAGAACGTAGCCAATGACTCATCCGATCGGAGCCGACCTACATCCGATCGGGCTGGAGAACAGGAAGTTTTGTCCGATCAAAATGGCCCAGAATCCGATCGAAGTGGAGGACAGGGAGTTTGCTTCGATCGGAGTAACCTAGAGAGTAGGGCGTAGGGCATCAAACTGATCCCTACCCCTAAGTCGAGCATTTCACGTGCTTTTTGCCCATCCCCAAGAGTAATTGTAATGCAGAAGATCCCTGGGTCATTTTCCTTTGGTGGCAACGTTTGATGACATATCGTGCTCACTTCCTTGGATAATATCACTCGTTCATTTGCTTCAATATTCCTTTCCTTTGACGTGAGTTCCTTGAAAAACTTGACGTAAGCCGGCATTGCTTTAATCACATCAAATAATGGGAGGTTCACGTTCACGTCTTTCAGCATGTTGTAGAGTTCCATGAACTTCTTGTTGTCCCTTGCTGGCTTGAGACGATTGGGGAATAGTACTGCATCCCATATGACTCCTTGTGGCTGTGAATTATCTTGAACAGGCCCTTCATCCGATCGGTCACCCTTATTCATCCGATCGGACGAAACCTTCTGAATTCTCTTCCGATCGGACTCTAGGTTACTCCGATCGAAGCAAACTCCCTGTCCTCCACTCTGATCGGATTCTGGGCCATTTTGATCGAACAAAACTTCTTGTTCTCCAGTCCGATCGGATGTACTTGTACGTGTTTTTGTTATATTTTTGCGGCTCAATTATGCGTGATTTGATTTTATTTATATGTTTTAGGAATCCAATTGACATATTTTGCATCATTTTAGGTTTTATAGTGTTTTCTTTATTTTTAGTAGTTTTTCTTATATTTTCTTAATTTTTTATTAGTTTTTGTTTTGAAGGTCAAATTTGGTCAAAGTAGGCCCGGGACGAGGCCGAAAGATGATTCAAACCCTATGAATTCATTTCCAAGCCACGACATATCTTTGGTGCGAGGATCGACCGGAAATGACGAGAAATGTGGCCATATTCATTGTCACCTCATGCATTCGCTCGGTGGATATATCAGTTGTGTTAATACAAGCATAACTCCAAATCTACTAGTGTCATTTGACTCTACCTCATACAATTGGAAATCTGAGAGAAATATCTAAAACTTTTGTGTTTACAATGATCCTAAATTCTGAGGTTTTTAAGTGATTGTACAGCTTTCAAAGCAGCTTTCCTTGCTTCACTTCTGAAGTCATGAAAGCTCCATTCGAGCTCCTCCCCGAGAATCCCCCCCCTGACTATCGTTGTGAAAGAGGGGGCTTGACTGGAGGTTGGAGAAAAKAACAAATTTCTTTTTGCCCCCTTTTCTATATCTATAAAAGTCAATTATTCATCCAATCGAATATTGCCCGAATACCGCGGGATTCTCACGAGCCTGTGGTATATAAAGCAACTTCTGCCCCTTTCCAAACTTATTAATTGAATTTCCTATCAGGGGCTACAATCTGATTCAAAATCTAGTCATTAGACACTCCSTTAATAATAAGGGTAGTAGAAGGGAATCGAAAAGTTTTGATAGTCCCTCTACCAGTAGATTAGAAAAATCCTAGATACGAACAAGGATTCACAATCTTTTCTTTTAGGAAAACCTTCAGACTACATAAACAAAGCATCAATGGTCTGTTTACTCTGCTTCTACCGGGGAAAAATTCTTTAAGTGGAGACAGTGCGTCATGGCCTTGCTTGTGGTAGGATTTGGGGCGGAGCCAATAACTATCGGGATAAAATCTCAATCGACACAAATCAAATGTTAAATGAAATCCAAGACGAAGGGCTAAATTTCATATGAAGAAACCGATGGATGATTCCACGTATTTTTCTGCCTATCGACCACGAAAATTGATCGACTGGCCGACTCAGGTTCTGGAATGCTGCTGCCAAGCAGTCGATCGACTGCTCTGCTGAGGTTGTGTGATTTTGGCAAAAAAATGACCATTTTGCCCTTTATTGACCTATAGATGCTTCTCACCCATTATCCACAAGAAATATCCTCATTTTAGCTAGTTGGGGACCTTGACAAAGTCCCCATCTCTTCAAAACCCATTTTCCATTTCCTTAGATTTAGATTTTTAGTTTAGTTTCAATCATCAATGTAATTGTAGTGTAATTTTTGGTGTGGATATTATTCAAGGCTTGACACCTCTTGGAGTTTGGTTCTTGCATCTTTTGGTTTGGTAATGATAATTTATTCCTCTTGATTTCTTGCTTTGTAGTTGTTAATTGTTGTTGTTTTCTTTAATTATTGTTGTAGATTAATGATTCCTAAAATGTCTAAAGCTTTTCTTATGTTGTTGAGTTTGTTCTTCATTTCATGTTCTTCATGTTCATCATTTACTATTTTTGGCAAAACCCCATTGAAGCTCTTATGAGTTCTTCAAGCTTTTTGCCAAATTAGGAAATTCCTTAATTTTCATTAGAAATCATGTCTATCTTCTTAGTTTGTTGTTGTGTTATGCTTGTAGCTTTCAAAGCACTTTTCCCTCCTTAGTTTATTTCAAATTTCAAAATGATGTTCTTGTTTTCAAGCTTCACAAATCTTCAAGTTTTAATTATTTTAATTTTCAATTGATGCAATTAATTTAGATATTATGGGTTTAGGGTCTTGGTTCGTTTAGAGCCATTAATCGGAGTTTATTGAGACTCGTGATTGACAAACCTGGGAATTGGGTTTGACGACCCCAATACTTGATCGATATTCGGGATTGACAACCCCGATTTATGGATTAAGTGCTCGGCAAAAACCGATTGATCGTGGAGACGAACCGAACACCCTAAACCCTCATTTTTCATTATTTTTATTAAAATCACTTTTAATTCCTGTCTTGGTTGATTAGCTTTCGAAACCCGAACCAAAGTGAATGACACTTTATTTAGTATAGTTAGTTTAGTTTTATTTTATATCACGAAAATCAAACGCGAAATAGCTTCCGATTATCCTTCCTCGAGAGACACGACTCGGGAATACTTAACGCTCTACAATCGACTCCGTACTATTGCGGAGATGATTTCTTATAGTGCTAGGAAATCTTCGATCAAATCTTGGCACCGTTTACGGGGAAGGCTACAGGTTGTGCATTTTTGTGTTTGCTTTTCATGTTCGTTTATTGTATAATTTGAATTGTCTTGTTTCTCGCCAGTACGTTTAATCTCATTTGTTGAGTGTTGTGATTTTTAGTTACATTGAAAACCTCAACCCGCATCTTTGAAGATCCGAGATTGATCCGACCGAAGATGGCAAACTACCGAGCTAGTTTTTTTTTTCATGTTCGTTTATTGTATAATTTGATGACCCTTATATCCAAACGCCCGATTATACAAATCCGTACACCACTCCTCCAAGCTATCGGGTGCCCTCAATTTACGATGACCCGTATACTTTGAGCGTTCGAGAATGGGCCTAAACTTTCGATTATCCCGGCCCAAGCCTTTCTTATTCTCCACCGGTTTCATATTCCTATAATCCGAGCGTGGATCCTTGTTCACCGCCTCGTGATTCTTATGATCCTGGTTATGGCAATCCCTATGCTCCACTTGACCCCCCCTTCTTCTTACCCAAAAGATCACTTTCCACTCCCATTCATGGACCAGCTGCTCGACAAATTAACAGGGCACAAGTATTATTGCTTTTTGGATGGCCTTTCCGGTTATTACCAAATAGCGATAACTCCGGAGGATCAAAAGAAAACCACATTCACGTGCCCCTTTGGCACATTTGCTTACCGGAGAATGCCCTTTGGCTTGTGCAATGCCCCAGCAACCTTTCAGAGATGTATGATTTCCATTTTCACCGAGTTCATCGACAACTTTCTCGAAGTCTTCATGGACGACTTTTCGGTATTTGGCTCTTCCTTTTCTCATTGTTTGAATAACTTGACTAAGGTACTTGAGCGACGTGTGGAGTCTTATTTAACTTTGAGTTGGGAGAAGTCTAATTTTATGGTGAGAAGTGGGATTGTGTTGGGACATGTAGTGTCGAGTAAGGGGTTGAAAGTCGATAAGGCTAAAATCGATGTTATTGAAACTCTTCCACCCCCTAAAGATGTCAAAGGAATCAGAAGCTTTTTGGGACTTGCGGGCTTTTATCGATGTTTCATAAAAGATTTTTCTAAAATTTGTCGCCCATTATGTAAGTTGCTTGGGAAAGACGTACCTTTTGAGTTTGATGGTGAGTGTCTTAGTGCTTTTAACATTTTGAAAGAAAAATTGACACAAGCACCAGTTTTCGTTGCACCTAATTGGTCTCTTCCTTTTGAAATCATGTGTGATGCGTCAAATGACGCTGTAGGGGCAGTCTTAGGACAACGAGTGGATAAAATGTTGAGGGTCATCTATTATGCGAGTTATATGTTAAATAGTTCCCAACGTAATTATACCACTACGGAACGTGAACTATTTATAGTTGTATTTTCATTAGATAAGTTCCGTTCTTATATTGTTGGTTCGAAAGTGATTGTGCATACTGATTATGCAGCCCTTCGACATTTATTTACTAAAATCCAAAGTAAACCAAGATTGATTTGTTGGATTCTTCTTTTGCAAGAATTTGATGTTGAAATCAAGGATAGAAAAGGATGTGAAAATGCGGTTGCTGATCATTTGTCTCGTATGCTAATAGAGGGAGAGTCTACCAAATTTGATTTTGTGAACGATGTTTTTCCATACGAGGATGCTAATACGATTGAAAAAGTTAATGAACCTTGGTATGCCGATTTTGTTAATTACCTTGCTTGTAAAATTATCCCTAACCACCTTTCTGCCCAAGAAATGAAGAGATTTTTGTTTAAATGCAGGATTTTCTTTTGGGACGACCCTTACTTATACAAACAATGCAAGGATGGACTCTTTCGAAGATGTATACTAGACGAGGAGAATATTGGTGTGTTGAAGTTTTGCCACGATGAGAGAGGCCACTTCAAAAGTTAGAAAACAGCATTCAAGGTCCTCCAAGCCAGTTTTCATTGGCCCTCACTATTCGGCGACGCACACCAATACTGTAAGATATGCGATAGATGTCAACGATCTGGAATGATAGGAAAGAAAGACGAGATACCTTTGGTACCCAACCAAGTAATCGAGATATTCAATGTATGGGGCATCGATTTCATGGGCCCATTCCCGAAGAGTGGAGAGTACGAGTATACTCATTGGGGTAGATTATGTGTCTAAATGGGTAGAGGCGATCCCAACTAGGAAAGCTAACTAACTCCAAAATTGTTCTCAAGTTTATTCAAGAGAACATTTTCAGCCGATTCGGAGTACCAAGAGCGATCATCAACGATGGAGGCAACCATTTATGCAATCGAGCCTTTAATCGATTAATAAATAAGTATGGGGTGCGTCATAAGGTGGAAACTCCTTACCACCCCCAAACCTCGGGGCAAGTGGAGACGAGCAACCGGCAAATTAAGACCATTCTAGAGAAAATAGTGAAACCGAACCATAAGGACTGGGCGACAAAACTGATTGATGCCTTGTGGGCATACCGTACGGCCTATAAAACAGTGTTGGGCATGAGCCCGTTTTGGTTGGTTTATGGAAAGGCTTGTCATCTCCCCATAGAGTTGGAACATAAAGCAGAATGTGTAATTCGCATGTTGAATTTGGGTTTGAACGAGGTAGGGGAATATTGGAAACTGGAGTTGAGTGAACTGGAAGAAATAAGGAACGATTCATACGAGATGGCGTGGGCGAGAAAATGAAGAATGAAGGAAATGCACGACAAAAAGTTTGTTCATAAGAACTTGGAGGTAGGAAAGTTAGCCTTACTCTTTAATTCACGTTTCAAACTTTTTCCAGGTAAACTAAAGTCAAAGTGGAGTGGCCCATATTTGATCACCGACATCAACGAGTTTGGAGCTCTAACCTTACTTGACGAGAAGAATAAGTCTTCTTTCCAATTCAATGGACACCAGGTGAAGTTGTATCACGGGGGACCTATTTCCCAAAGAGATCATGAAGTGGTGTTACTTGACGAACCCCCTCGAGAAGCCTGAATCTTGAACGAGGTACCGTCAAGCATGAGACGTTAAATGTTGCACTTTTTGGGAGGTAACCCAAGTTTTTCCTTTCTTTTCTTAATCCTTTGGTTTTGTATATATATTTTTCTGTTTTAGCACGTTGGGCAAGTGCAGTCCCGAGTTCTGCAACAAGAGACGAGTTTTCCAGAACCATCCGGTCGGAGGCCCATATGTAACCGATCGGACTCTTCTGGACAATTGTCCGATCGGAGGAGATAAGTGACCGATCGGATGACGAGTGCGAGAGAATTATTTTGGAAAGAATATTACCATTAAGGAGAAGCTGATTTGGTAAGATTTCTAAAAATATTTGCTGAGGTAAGGTGACCTTTAATTTGGGATTGATATTGTGCCTAGGAAAGTTTGTATTCTTTTTCTTCCCTCATTTTTATTTTATTTGATTCTTGAAAATCCTTTCCCTCAACTCTCACCCTCCTATATAAACCCACCTTCAAGACTTATTTCCCACAACACCTTCTCCTCTACTAATTCATACCTTCTTTCTTACGAGAAGTCAAAGAAAGCAATGAACCATCATAACAACATCGGTTATGGATGGGTGACCCGAAAAAGGTATGAGGACACTATAGACAAGTTGGAGGATGAATTGGAGGATCTTCATGAAAAGATCAACACACTGCAAGCCAAACTCAACGACAGTCTCTCCGAAGAGATCGCTCTGAACAACAATATCGAACGCCTTCAAAACATCTTGAATGAGTCGGATACCGGAATTACTCGGCTGAAGGATAAGATCTTCGGGCTCGAAGCTCAGGTCGAGGACCTTTACGAGCTAGCCTTTAGATACATACCACCTCCTACCCCTAAATAGTTCACAAGGCCTCCAATTTAGAATGAATGATTTTGTTGCTCAAATTTAAATGATTGGGGATGTTATTAAGTATAATTATGAACTGCGGTCATTATCTAAATAATGAGCAATTTTGCTCAAATTTGAAATAAATAATTATTTGGTGTGGAATAATTCGTGCGTTCATAATTTTTGTTTGTGAATTATTGCAGGACCATGCTGTGTATATAATATATATATATATATATATATATATATATATAAGAAAAAAAAAGAAAAATCGTGAACAAAAATAGTCTGATTGGACATAGGCACATACCGATCGGACCAAACCTTTTGGACAGATTTGTCTGATCGGAGAAGGGCTATATCCGATCGGATGACTGCACAGGTTATAAAAATCGAACCCCCGCACTCGAATTTCTTTTACCCTAAAACTCGGTTTTTTCTTTCCTTTGCAGAGCAAAAACAGAAATTTCTCTCTTCCCACCTTCACCAAACCACAAATTGAGAACACAAATACATCCGATCGGAGAACATGTGCAAGCAATTGCATCCGTTCGGAGAATTCAAGGAATTAAGCACGAACTCGTATAAACTACACCAAGCTCCACAACAAATTACAACTCTTCAAATTTCAAGGTATAATTGCTGAAACTCAAACTTGTTAAACTGCTTGGGAGTTGATTTGCATGTGTTGTGAGAGTTGGTTGTTGATTGTGAGAGTTGAGCTAAGTTTGGTTGAAGTTTTGAGTCGCACGAAACGTGTTCGACAAAATTCTTGAGAGAGATTATCATCCTTATTTATGAACTTTCTGCATCTGGAATGGCGTCTAACTCTCGATCTCGGTGAGGAAACACCTCGGGCAGAGGACCGAGCAATACCCAGAGAGGTTTAGCTCCTTTTAACCTCGTGGACGAATGTGAGGTTACACTCTACAAGTCTTTAATAAAACGGGACATCTATCACCCTCGGTTCATTGACACCCACTTCTAGGACGTGCAAATTGACATGGGGGATAAGACGGGAAAGAAATTCATGGAGGGCATCAATGCCCTCGACCTAATGAAGTGGGCCGATGTGAAGTAGCCCGGTTATCGCACTCCCATGCTTGAATTCTTCATGACCTTCAAGGCACTCGCCGATGGGTCCTTCGAGTGTCGTCTCCGCAACCGTTCACTCCACACCTCCAAGGGTGACCTCGTTGTCATCTTTGGAATCGATAGCGAGAGAGAGGCAAACGAGACGTTCCAGCTTGACGACTACGACAAGAAGACTTGGTGGACTAAACTTTCTGGATCACCACTAGAGCCCGGCTGCCATTTTAATTCAACGTCCCTTAGGTCAAACGCAGTCTACCTGACTTATAAATTCTTCATGCAAGTGTAATTGGGGAAAGAGGATGCGACAAGAATATCTTACTCCGAGTTGAAAGCACTGTGGATCGTGTACCACCGAGGCAACGCGAATATCTATCCACTCTTGATTGCGGCCATCGAAAATGTTCAACAAGTGCGGGAGAAGAAAATGGCAAATCTCACCTTGGGAGCCTTTATCATTGAGCTTGCCCGGCACCAAGGTTGTGACCCCTATGACGACAATATCGTGTATCTGTGTGGCAATGCTGGTTGAGAGTCGGATGATCAATGGCCGAAACATATCTATTCTGACATTCATGGTGCCCTTGGAGAAGGAAAGAGCTGAGGTGGTCGAGAACACCGACAACGATGATGACGATGACAAAGATGATGATGACGCTGATGGAAACGGGGACAACCAGGAGGAGAATGTGAATGATGAGGATGGAGGGGCTGGAAACACTAGTTTCCAGAGTTTTGAGCATGGCAACTATGGGGAGGTTTTTTACTACTCGGACGAGCAGTGGAGGCAGCAGCAGGATTACCAGGCAAGCATGATGGAACAAATGAGGCAATTGTGCCTTAATCAAGATGAGCACGTGAGGAACGCTCGACACGACGCCTAGGAAGCCCGAGAGGAGGAAAGGAAGGAGTCGAGGTATTTCCTAAGCACATTAACTATGTTGGGCACCAACTTGGCCGAAACAAATCAAAATCTTGCCCAGTTGACCAGCAATGTCAAAGCAAATCACGGATACCTTATCACAATTGATGAGCGCCTCCTCCGTCTTGTGCAACGCTACCCACCTCCACCTTCGGGCGACATGGACCAGTAGGCGGGCCAATTCCCCATCTGTATCATCATTCTACCCAATCTTTTATTTGCTTTCTAGACTATTTGCTTTTATTCAGATTTATTAGATGTATTGTTATTTTTATTGTATGTGTTTGTGCTTGGGTAACTATGGTTAACTTATGGTTTCGTTAATTGCTTGTTATGGATTTGTGCACTTATTTGAATTCCCCATATTTATGTTTAGCATTCTAGCAACCAGGAGTTTGTTTATTTTTATTAACGGGGAATGGGACTGTGTCATCCGATCGGAGACACAGTTGTGACCGATCAGACTGAAACAGTGACTGTCATCCGATCGGATAACTTGAGCAACCGATCGGATGCAGCACACTTTACACAACCTGAGCTTTAGAGTCCCATGCATACCTAGTTTGAACCATTTTGGGTAACATAGTCACATTTTTGTAACAAAGTGTTAACCAGCCAATTAATTATGTCAACTTTCGTTGAATATATGCCCATGCTTATTTGTGTTTGTACTGGCTTGCCTGTCGGAATTATGTATTATGTGATCATTCATTAGAGTCTTTTGAACTTGTTCAGTGCAAAAATTTTCAAAACTTACTTATATGTATTTATTTAAAACAACACTTAGTCGTTAGAAATTTCGCGAAGCTTTAAAAACTTGATCACCTTGCTTTCAAAGTTTGAATAAAAGCCTAGTAAGAAGCCTTGTGTGTTTATCAACATTTCATGCTGTGATTCGATAAGTATTTTGAGAAGTCTCTAAAGTTGCATGTGTACATTTGGTTTTGGAAATGACGATAGGTACATATAAAATCCGATTCCAGCCATATTCAAAAATAAAAACCACTATAAATTCCTAATGAGCCCCTTTGAGCCTTTATTACGTCTCTTTGTTATCCACGAGCATAATTGTAGCTCTTATTTCGTTTAAGTGTGTGAGATGAGAGTTTAATTTATTATTGGTTCAATGAAATTTGACATTTGCAGGGTGGGGATTAGTGGGATACTAAAAAAAATTAAAAAATAATAATAATAAAGAGATTAAGGATGCTTAAGTTCATAAGAGCATCTAGTTGATGGGAATAAAAGCCTATTCATAAAGGCAAACGAGCAAAGAAGGAACTAACACTCATGTTCCTTAGGACCGGGCATGATTATTCAGTTTTGGGGGTTAGAAAAAGTCTTAACTATAAAAGGGTAAGAATAGTGTTATATGGTTACATTGGGGGGAATGAGGGGCAAAATTTTGCTCCACGCTTAAAATTTTGGATTGAGTGAGTTATTGATTGTGTTTGATCGCAAGTTAGCCACACCGCTTTATATATGACATACCTTACCAAAGAGACTACATTATAACCCTAAAAAGTCCTAATCCGATTCTTGACTAAATGTGCACACATATGTGATATACGAGTCTTTCATTTTCACGAGTCGTTGAATGGATGTTTATGTTGATTCGAGTGTATACACTTACCTTTTGGAAAATATGAGCGAATGAGTGCACCATAATATATTTCCCTTTTGTGAGGACGCATTCTTTTAATTTCGAGGTTAGAAAGTAATACGAGTTTAGCCTTATAGTTTTCGGCAAAAGTGTTTATATTTGCAAAACTAAATTATATGCACAACATGACTCTTAGATCTAACTATTTTCACTTCTCTTGATTTTGATTCTTTCATTTGTTCGAGGACAAACAAACCAATTAAGTATGGGTGGTTGATTCGTACGTATTTGTTACAAATCTGTATATAATCGAGTCATGTTTGAGTTTTTTTGTTCTCTTTTTTGGGTTAAGATTAGGTTAAACTGCATAGTTTTGCGTTCTTTGCCTTCTTGCTTAACTTTGATCTAACTACTTTCATACTTACTTGGTTTTGATTCTTTCGTTTGTTCGAGGACGAACAAACCAATAAAGCATGGGGCGGTTGTTTCGCACGTATTTGTCATGATTTTTGTATATTTGACTAGTGTTTTAGTTAGATTTGTTATGTATTTTGGTATAAGTTCGATAGGTTGAGCATATTTTCGTATTTATGTATCTCCGACTTATTTTACCGTGTTTTATGTTTACTTCAGGGATTTTGATATATTTTGATCTTAAGATGGACGAGTGTGGGCCTGCGAGTGGAGTTTCAAAGAAATTGAGGCCCGATTTGATGCGTTACCTCTGATACTGGGTCTTTTATCCACACTGGGTTACCCAGTGTTAGCACATCCGGTCGGATTGACTGCACGACCGGTTGGACAAAACCTTTTGGACTCACATCCGATCGGACGACACTGGGTAAGTCGTCCACACTGGGTTACCCAGTGTCATGCTTACAACTCGGATTTTGAGGAGATTTTCAGTTAAGAAAGAGGATTTGAAGGCTACAAAAGGCCAAAAACTCAGCCACATTCATTGACCCCATCTATAATCCATCCAAGATAAATAATTCCCCGTCCGGTTCATGACAAACCGAGACGAGAAGACATTCTCGAACCTCTTGGGGATGACAACCCATGAGCGTTCTTGAATCGTTCTTCATTTCATCTCTTTTTTCCAGATCAAAACCTACCCGGATAGAAGGGGCGAAGACCTCCCACGAGGACACGCTCAGACTGACAACTCCGATCCGTCACCTCAAATCCCCACGGAAACCAGTTGCAGTAGCGTAGATTCGGTAGTTACCATGACGGTCGCAACTTTTGGGGAGTCCGTGACAGCTTCCAAGGCTCGACTCGTAGACGATAATCCCTCCGGAATAGCTGGAGATAGTTCTCGCAAACATTTCAATTTCGTACTCTCTAAACTCTACTTTAATTGTATGGTTAAATGTTTGAATGCTTTTGGTTTTGATAGTTAATGGTTATTTCAATATTTCTTAATCGTGCATTTGACGCCCGCATTGGTTAATCTAGTTGGTAATGTTCTTGGTTATAATTGCTATTTTTAGAAGTAATTTAGCTAATGCTATGTGTTCGACGAAATGCTCGAGTAACAATTCTTAGTTTAAATCTCATAGTTAAGTGCTTGCGAGGAGATTGACGACCTCTTCAATCATGATTAATTCTTATTTTGGGCTTTTGATATTGGGTTTGTTGATGGTTGCTAATAAGAATCTACGGGTTTAGTGCCTGGAATCGTTTAGAACCATCGCTTGGAATTGTCGGGCATTTAATCTAGAAGTTGGGATTGACAACCCCAACTCGTAGACTAAGTGTTCGATGAACTACCTAAGTGGTCGTGGAGACAATTCCAAGGCCCTAGGCCCCCGTTTTATTAAACCTTTAAAAAAGTTTTCAATTTCGTTTTAGAATTCGTTGTTAAAACTTTTATTAATATTAGTTAAGTTCTTGCATAGATTGACGCTCTCTTTACAAGATTAGCTTTAAATTGCTCGTAGTATAAATCTTATTTCTTTGTTTTAGTTATTACGATTCTCAAACCAAAACCCTTTTGTCCACGTGTTTAGCATAACATTTTTTTATTTTCTCGTTCGTAAAAACAAACACAAAAACTATTTCCGATTAGTATTCCTCGAGAGATTCGACTCGAGTTAACTTGTCAGTCTACAAGTGACCCCGTTCTCTTGCGGGCGAACTAAAATCTTTTCAAAAGTAGACGCGCACTGTTTAACTAGATTTTGATTTTGAAATGACACAAAAGTTCGGATCACTAGTACAAGAAGTCACCTGATACTTTTGTGACTTGAAATTTTCTTTTTTTTTTTAATTCTCGATATTTGCTGAGGGCGTTATTTGATCTCGGTATTACCGAAGGGAAACATCCCCTCGATAATACTGAGGGAATTTTTATACCCTCAATAATTTTTTATTTTTTTCTTCTATTTTTTGATATTTGTTGAGGGCATCAATATGCCCTCAGTATTACCATGGGGATGGTACGTTTGGTATAAAATTCTCTCAAAAGTCCTTCGCTATTACCTTCGATAATAGTGGCAGTAAATGTTAGCATCGATATACTGAGGGATTTACCAAGGATGTCATTACCAAGGGATCATCCTTCGTTATTGCCCTTGGTAAAAAAGACTTCCAATAAATCCCTCAGTATTACCAAAGGCAACTTTTCCCTCGGTATTCAGCTATTTTTTTGGAGTGATAGCGAAGAGAAATGGGTCAACATAAGAATCACTACCCAATTCCCACATGCAGCTGAAAAGCAATGAGTATTTATGAGGGTTGCACATGGATACCAAAAAAAAAATACAATATATATATATATATATATATATATATATATAATATATATATATATATATATGGTTGGGTTCAAATGAGAACGCGTCATTATATGTGAACCTAGGGACTCATCTTGACCATTAGATTGGATAATCTTGATGGTTGAGATCATGACATGTCAGCATGGTAATAATGTAAAAAAATGCATTAATTAATTAAAAATGGTATTTTGGACATATATCAACGTTTACAAAGAGCACTACATTGTTCTTTAGAAAGCACAATAGATTAAGAAAAAAAAACACTACGATTGTATACAAAAAGCATCGCAAATTTCGTCTATAAATTGCAAATTCAAAAATTTGAAATGAAACTCAAATCTTCAACAAACCATAACTTTTTCAAATTTTATTCGTTTTGAATGAAATATATATCAAATTAATCACATTCTCAAGATCTACAATTTAAGATACATATTGCATGTTTTAAAACGTAATATATATATATATATATATATATATATATATATATATATATATATATATATATATATTATATATATATATATATAAATTAAATTAAAAAACTGGACTGATTTTAGCACTACAATACTGTGTAAAAAGCACAATGAACCTGGACATATAATTGCACTGTGCAATATTAGATCTAAGGCCAGGATTAGTCCCTAGGTTCACATATAATGACGGGGTTCTCATTTGAACCCAATCCTATATATATATATATTACCACTACTAGTAATATTATTACCATAACCGGTAATGATTATATGAACACTGAGAGAACGCATAATAGCAACTAAAATCTAAATTCATGATGCAACATTGGCAAATGACACACTACAATGCACAAAATCACACACAAGCCCAAACTTACTAGTATCGATAACTACATCCCAAATATGTGTAATTTGTACAAAAACATCATTAAATCTAATCAAATGTAAAACTGAACCTAAAAATATGATCAAGATAGTAAGAACTAACCCAGTTAAAACATCACAAGCTTCAATTCCTAAGTAAAGAACAAAAATAGACAAAAAAAAAAAAGAAGATGATAAGAACACATACACAGTGTTTGTAGAAAGAGTGTTGATCCAATCCATAAACCATGGATCTGAGGCCAAGTCAAACAATAAAAAATGGATTCGAGATGAAAGTCTCAATACTAGACAGAGATCTCAATAAAAATAGATGTATTTAAACCATCACAAACAAGTCGTGGATGTTCTATTTTCCTCACGAAATGGTGTATGAGCTGTGAATGGAGAAAATCATTGGTGTTTGGAGTTATGGATGAAGAAAGCAGAGGTGATGTTGATGAAGAAAATAGAGGCTATAGATGGATGAAGAAAACGACGTTCTATGGATGGTTGAAGACGGATGAATGTCTTTTCTCCTCTATATTTTCTCGATGGTGGATACCTGGGCACCCAAAGATGAGGAAGAAGGCATCGCCCCGACGAGAGGCAGATCTGGATAGAGTCTTGATAGCATGAATGAGAGGGAGAGAGAGAGAGAGTTGAGGATGAATTGTCTTACAAAAAAACTTAAAACTTGATGGCAAGAAAAGAGGAAAAAGTGTACCTAACAGGCAAGGAGAAATGTGTGTCTTAGTGGGTGTGAAAATGTTTTCTATTGTATATTTACTAGTCAAAAAACTTATTTTATTATACACATCATATAGACAGATAGATAATTTTCTTTTTTTATTTTATATATGCAATATGAGGGAAACATTTTTTAACTCAACTAAAATTCAATTAAGTTTGAATAGTAATATGCTCGAGCTCGACTCGACTCGATTCATTCTCACATCTCATTTCATTTATACACATGATAATAAATATAAGATATAACTTCATTTTTCAGTAAAGAAACTTATCTGAAATAATATTAGTATCTTTGAAAACTTATTTGAAAAAAAAATATAAACTATTTTAATTGAAAAAATAATTTATCGTCAATCAAGTCATATGAAATAATGACTACATGTCATATGAATCTAATAAGTTTTATTTTCATAAAATGTTCAAATTTAGTAGTCTTTAGATTAACTAGTTTGAATACTCGCGTTTATGTGGGAATTGCTAAGAAAAGTATAAAAACACAACATTTATTAAAAAATTGTTAAGTTCAAAAAATAAATATTAAATATAAAGTAAAAAAACACTCTTCAGTTCAAATTTAAAAAACTACCTTATACACTATATAATTAATACGCGGATGTTGAGAAATAATTTGTCAACTTAAAAAATTGAATTATTAATATAAAGAAAAAAATATTATTTACTTTGAAATTTAAAATACTCAATGTCGACCGCATTAACTATTTTATTTTTGATTTTTTATTGAAGCAAATAATCTTGAAATATTTTGCATCTTAATTCTCAATAATGGGACATAAAGTTGATTTGTGTATTGCACGGGAGTTATAAAGAATGCGAATTTTTTAAGTTTGGTTAGTTATAATAAGAGAAAATCGAGAAACACATGTAATTAAAATAAATCTGAAGGTCTTATTTCCTATTGTTTTCGTATCGTACCGTGTGCCCGGGCCAATATAAATATTTTAAAAATTAAAATATTAATTATTTATGATATTAATTTTAATACCACTATT
>BMAC01000437.1:150071-164554 GCA_014905375.1 Phtheirospermum japonicum | reverse complement strand
TGACTGCACGACCGGTCGGATGAAACCTTCTGGACTCACATCCGATCGGACGACACTGGGTAAGTTGTCCACACTGGGTTACCCAGTGTCAGGCGTTACAACTCGGATTTTGAGGAGATTTTCAGTTACGAAAGAGGATTTGAAGGCTACAAAAGGCCAAGAACTCAGCCACATTCATTGACCCCATCTATAATCCATCCAAGATAAATAATTCCCCGTCCGGTTCATGACAAACCGAGACGAGAAGACATTCTCGAACCTCTTGGGGATGACAACCCATGAGCGTTCTTGAATCGTTCTTCATTTCATCTCTTTTTTCCAGATCAAAACCTACCCGGATAGAAGGGCGAAGACCTCCCACGAGGACACGCTCAGACTGACAACTCCGATCCGTCACCTCAAATCCCCACGGAAACCAGTTGCAGTAGCGTAGATTCGGTAGTTACCATGACGGTCGCAACTTTTGGGGAGTCCGTGACAGCTTCCAAGGCTCGACTCGTAGACGATAATCCCTCCGGAATAGCTGGAGATAGTTCTCGCAAACATTTCAATTTCGTACTCTCTAAACTCTACTTTAATTGTATGGTTAAATGTTTGAATGCTTTTGGTTTTGATAGTTAATGGTTATTTCAATATTTCTTAATCGTGCATTTGACGCCCGCATTGGTTAATCTAGTTGGTAATGTTCTTGGTTATAATTGCTATTTTTAGAAGTAATTTAGCTAATGCTATGTGTTCGACGAAATGCTCGAGTAACAATTCTTAGTTTAAATCTCATAGTTAAGTGCTTGCGAGGAGATTGACGACCTCTTCAATCATGATTAATTCTTATTTTGGGCTTTTGATATTGGGTTTGTTGATGGTTGCTAATAAGAATCTACGGGTTTAGTGCCTGGAATCGTTTAGAACCATCGCTTGGAATTGTCGGGCATTTAATCTAGAAGTTGGGATTGACAACCCCAACTCGTAGACTAAGTGTTCGATGAACTACCTAAGTGGTCGTGGAGACAATTCCAAGGCCCTAGGCCCCCGTTTTATTAAACCTTTAAAAAAGTTTTCAATTTCGTTTTAGAATTCGTTGTTAAAACTTTTATTAATATTAGTTAAGTTCTTGCATAGATTGACGCTCTCTTTACAAGATTAGCTTTAAATTGCTCGTAGTATAAATCTTATTTCTTTGTTTTAGTTATTACGATTCTCAAACCAAAACCCTTTTGTCCACGTGTTTAGCATAACATTTTTTTATTTTCTCGTTCGTAAAAACAAACACAAAAACTATTTCCGATTAGTATTCCTCGAGAGATTCGACTCGAGTTAACTTGTCAGTCTACAAGTGACCCCGTTCTCTTGCGGGCGAACTAAAATCTTTTCAAAAGTAGACGCGCACTGTTTAACTAGATTTTGATTTTGAAATGACACAAAAGTTCGGATCACTAGTACAAGAAGTCACCTGATACTTTTGTGACTTGAAATTTTCTTTTTTTTTTTTTTTGGTTGCAATAGGGAGGGGCATAAGACCTTTTCAAAGACTTAAAGCTTGAAGTTACCAATCAATTAGTGTTTTTGTGATTCTAAAACAAGAAAAACAACCTCGTGGTATTTTGAAATAAATAATGAGAAACTCATTAGTTACGTATGCAATTGAATAAGTCGATTGATCTTATCATACATACTATTAATATTGCAAATAAATATTAATAAAAATATGTTCGATGATAATTATATATTAAAACCAGGTTAATTACATTTTAAGTGTGGTAAAATGATATTATACGATTTCTTTTAATTTTATTACATTTTATTTTTATTTTTCTTATTTATTTTCCAAATTATCGAGGGTCTCAAATGACTTTGGTATTACCGAGGGGAATTAAATTCCTTCAGTAATACAGAGGGCATTCATGCCCTTGATAGTCTTTTTCTTTCTTTTTTAATTCTCGATATTTGCTGAGGGCGTTATTTGATCTCGGTATTACCGAAGGGAAACATCCCCTCGATAATACTGAGGGAATTTTTATACCCTCAATAATTTTGGACTGATTTTAGCACTACAATATTGTGTAAAAAGCACAATGAACCTGGACATATAATTGCACTGTGCAATATTAGATCTAAGGCCAGGATTAGTCCCTAGGTTCACATATAATGACGGGGTTCTCATTTGAACCCAATCCTATATATATATATATTACCACTACTAGTAATATTATTACCATAACCGGTAATGATTATATGAACACTGAGAGAACGCATAATAGCAACTAAAATCTAAATTCATGATGCAACATTGGCAAATGACACACTACAATGCACAAAATCACACACAAGCCCAAACTTACTAGTATCGATAACTACATCCCAAATATGTGTAATTTGTACAAAAACATCATTAAATCTAATCAAATGTAAAACTGAACCTAAAATATGATCAAGATAGTAAGAACTAACCCAGTTAAAACATCACAAGCTTCAATTCCTAAGTAAAGAACAAAAATAGACAAAAAAAAAAAAGAAGATGATAAGAACACATACACAGTGTTTGTAGAAAGAGTGTTGATCCAATCCATAAACCATGGATCTGAGGCCAAGTCAAACAATAAAAATGGATTCGAGATGAAAGTCTCAATACTAGACAGAGATCTCAATAAAAATAGATGTATTTAAACCATCACAAACAAGTCGTGGATGTTCTATTTTCCTCACGAAATGGTGTATGAGCTGTGAATGGAGAAAATCATTGGTGTTTGGAGTTATGGATGAAGAAAGCAGAGGTGATGTTGATGAAGAAAATAGAGGCTATAGATGGATGAAGAAAACGACGTTCTATGGATGGTTGAAGACGGATGAATGTCTTTCTCCTCTATATTTTCTCGATGGTGGATACCTGGGCACCCAAAGATGAGGAAGAAGGCATCGCCCGACGAGAGGCAGATCTGGATAGAGTCTTGATAGCATGAATGAGAGGGAGAGAGAGAGAGAGTTGAGGATGAATTGTCTTACAAAAAAACTTAAAACTTGATGGCAAGAAAAGAGGAAAAAGTGTACCTAACAGGCAAGGAGAAATGTGTGTCTTAGTGGGTGTAAATGTTTTCTATTGTATATTTACTAGTCAAAAAACTTATTTTATTATACACACATATAGACAGATAGATAATTTTCTTTTTTTATTTTATATATGCAATATGAGGGAAACATTTTTTAACTCAACTAAAATTCAATTAAGTTTGAATAGTAATATGCTCGACTCGACTCGACTCGATTCATTCTCACATCTCATTTCATTTATACACATGATAATAAATATAAGATATAACTTCATTTTTCAGTAAAGAAACTTATCTGAAATAATATTAGTATCTTTGAAAACTTATTTGAAAAAAAAATATAACTATTTTAATTGAAAAAATAATTTATCGTCAATCAAGTCATATGAAATAATGACTACATGTCATATGAATCTAATAAGTTTTATTTTCATAAAATGTTCAAATTTAGTAGTCTTTAGATTAACTAGTTTGAATACTCGCGTTTATGTGGGAATTGCTAAGAAAAGTATAAAAACACAACATTTATTAAAAAATTGTTAAGTTCAAAAAATAAATATTAAATATAAAGTAAAAAAACACTCTTCAGTTCAAATTTTAAAAAACTACCTTATACACTATATAATTAATACGCGGATGTTGAGAAATAATTTGTCAACTTAAAAAATTGAATTATTAATATAAAGAAAAAAATATTATTTACTTTGAAATTTAAAATACTCAATGTCGACCGCATTAACTATTTTATTTTTGATTTTTTATTGAAGCAAATAATCTTGAAATATTTTGCATCTTAATTCTCAATAATGGGACATAAAGTTGATTTGTGTATTGCACGGGAGTTATAAGAATGCGATTTTTTAAGTTTGGTTAGTTATAATAAGAGAAAATCGAGAAACACATGTAATTAAAATAAATCTGAAGGTCTTATTTCCTATTGTTTCGTATCGTACCGGTGTGCCCGGGCCAATATAAATATTTTAAAAATTAAAATATTAATTATTTATGATATTAATTTTAATACCACTATTGTATTTCATTCATTGATGTGAATATTAATAGTCATTGCATATGACATGATAACTGGGAATTATCTTCATTGAGACTTAAAAGAAAACCATGAATTTGATGGTGTTACAGTCATTAGTGGGATGAGTTCCAATTCATCTACATTGGTTTCTTTGAAAATTGTTGCCTCCAAAATTTATTCACCTAATTTGTACCAACCAGTCTAGTTCCATTGCACAAACCAAGTGAATGATTGATATATCTCAATAATATGATTGGAGTACCAACTTCCAATTGTAACTTATTATTTGTAAACCCAGAACACTTGATCGAGTTTAGAAATTCGGGTGAGTGGACATCTTGCAAAATATCAATGTTTGTATCAAATTTTACACGCACTATCTAAGCTCAAATATACCTTACATTCTCCTTCATTCAATGAAGTCATATATTCATTATTTAAACATGTGTTGGTGTAAGAATAGCTCGGCCCTCCAAATAAATATAATGTTTGGCATTTGTTCCAAATTATGGATATGTGCTAGCCACAATTGACACAATAGGATCACCTTCATCTATAAACAATAGATTCTATGGGATACCGATTTGAACGATGCCATCATTGGATCCTCCAACTGTCACATCTCCAATGCTATTTACCCACTAAGAAAACTCTTTTGATTCAACTGAATTGGAATTTGAGCTAAGATTGTGAAGCCTCATAATCTTTGACAATCTCAGAACCATGCAATGTCTCTACAAGTGGGAAGAATTGATGGTTACATGTACTATGTCTGGCCTAATACCTTTAGAAATTACTGGAAAAATTTGATGAAAATCTCTAACAAGTACCACAATTTTACCTTCAAATGGAATATATCTAGCCTCCTAATTCTTGAATACCATTATAACTTTCTATGTTTTGTCTAAACCTTCAAAACAATGTATATGCATTATCGAAGTTTCATCCCAAATTATCAGTTGTGCGTGCACCATTAATTCCGCAAGGGGGTCACCTAGAAAATCGCACATGATAATCTTTCATGGAGATTAAATAGAACTTTAAATCTAGAATGGTATGTTCTTCCTTTTGGAAGAAAGATATAAGCTATGCCCCTAGATGCTACATTTAATACAATTCCACCGTTAAATCTCACAACTGAAAAAAGAGTCATACAGACAAAAGTTTTGCTAGTTTCTCCATATCCATAAACAAAGAGTAAGCCCCTCTTTCTCGAATGAACAGATTTCATGACCTCGTCATACACATAATTTTTATCTTTATTCAAATTTTGAAATAATTTAGCAATTTTCAATGAGGGAACCATGATCATAGTCTAGCAGCGATAAATTTGTTGAAAGATATATTAGAGTCGGATTCACTTAGTATTGGCACTAGAAGAATATCATTTACAATCTTCAATATGCTTTGCAACAACTTGTCCACTTCCAGCAAAGCAACATTTTGAATTTCAGCATCACTCGTTTTCAAATCTATACAAAAGGTGTGAAATAATAGTTGTACTTAAACTAATTTCCATGAGACAATATACAAAATAATAATATCAAAAATTTATGGATATAATTGAAAATTAGTAATTAATACCTTTGTTGTTTCTCAACTTTCGTTGTTTGTATAAAACGTCATCTTACAAATATTTCTAATATTTTATCAAACCATTTCCAGTTGAGATATATACATTTGGACGTAAGCAATGTCATGAATAAGAACTTAATAGAATGTGCAGATCCCCAATAATCTGACTCTTCGATGCCATCAATATATTCCCTATCATCATCCAATAGTCGAACTGAGTAGCATGTTGCTTGTTGTTAGGCATGACAATGGGGCCGGGTCGGGTAATAGAGGACCCGGACCCGCCCCATCCACTCCCATTTGTCGAGTCGGGTCGCCCCATCACGAGTCACGGGGCGGGACGGGTCGACCCGTTATATTTATTTTTTATTATATTTAAAATTAATTTAATATATAATAACATATATATTATTATAAAAATTAAATATAATATGAAAAATTAATTAAAAACAATACTAAAAATACAAAATCTTAATAATTCATACAAAAGAAATATTTAAGATATATATAAATATATTTAAAAATAAGAAATATATGACGGGGCGGGCCGGGGCGGGTACCCGGGGGCGTAGGCGATACCGGACCCGCCCCGCCACGGGTCACGGGGCGGGGCGGGGCGCCCCAAACATCACGGGTCAGGTCGGGTTGGGGCAGAATTGCCATCCCTACTTGTTGTTCACATTTTTTAAATTATCGTGACATCGTGCGTCTCGAATAATATTGAGTAGGCATTGAGCATTATAGTTATCACCAGAACCCGGGGAACATAATATAATATACCCAAGCAATTTGCAACTTTTTCTTCCTAGGGGTCCACTCAGAATATACATCTAGTTGTAATTTATTTATTTATATATCTTAAATCTCTATACGCTACAGAAAATCTATAAAAGAATCCCAGTGGGCTTGGTATTAGACTAAATATGAGATGTACTTTGTAAGTATGCCTTAAATAATAACAATAATAACATGGATTTGGTATTAGACTAAACATAGAGCTGGCAATGAGTTGGGTCGGGCCAACTCGGCCCGGCCCGTCGGGCCAACACCAAAAATCGGGTCGGGCCAAAATTTCATCGGAACGTGATTTCATCGGCCCATCATAGGGAATATAGTGTAGATTTGCGGGTCAAGTTGGGTCGGGCCAAAAACGGACCAATTTTTTGGGCCTAGTATTCCAAGGCCCAAACCCGGCTAAAATTGGGCCAGCCTTAAAATTGCCAGCTCTAACTAAACATGAGATGTACATTTTGTAATTTTGTCTTAAGCAATAACAATAATAACATTGGTAGTTTTTATTCTAATAGGACATATCGAAAACATTTACATTTGATTTGAAACAAAAAAAAAAATTATTACTTTTTTTGGTTGTGTCAATAAAACTTTATCTATTATATCAAAAAAAATTGGTTCAAAGTTTTTAAATTATTAACAAAAAGTACCGTTGAAATTTAACCAAATTACAAAAGAAAACCCATCTAACTTTGAGAATTACATGTTATGATACCACATGAATAGGAAACAAAAATATCACCGTGAAAGATTAACTAATTTTATTGGAATCACACGTATATATCACCTTTTCTATTCGATATATATACCTTTGATAAGTTCAAATGTGCTCAATTACACAGAATTTGTTCATGTCTATACATCAGCCCAATAGGTTTATTGAAATGGAAGTTATTCTATTTTTTTTCCTACACACACATAAGAGTTACTGCAAGTATACCGCTTACAATAATAACAAACAAACCATAAAACAAAGCAGATCATGTGTCTGCTTGTCTAATTCTGTTCAGACACAAAACTAACAAAATGTTAGGTAGATGATGGCTCGGCTTCTTGTTTGGGTCGATTGCAATTACGAATCGGATAATTCTTTCTTCAAAGAAATTATAACTTCATCACCGTTCTCTTTTGCTTCTAGTAACACTTGATTTTCTTTTGACGATTTTCTGCATCTAGTGCAGTGCCCGTGTTTGTTACACGTAGGATTTTTTGAGAAATATTTTTTTAAAAAATACAATTTAAATGTAAGATTATTAAAAAAAAATCCAGCATTATTTATTTTAATATCTAAAAATGTAATTGTACACGACGTTAGTTAATTAATAAAAAAATTAAACAAAAAATTGCATAGCCCTGGCTCTTGTTTATAGTTATCACGAATCAAATCTTCGTTGGAAATTGCCTTCTTTTAAAGTTAAATGGCAACCGACTATCCGAAGGACTTAATACTATATGTGGAATAAACATTTGGTCCCAATATTAATTCTGAAGAGAATTTTCACCTCAATAATATAATCCCAAGTTGTGTAACAACCAACCTAATTGCATTACATAATCCTGAGACTTGGTCCAAGTTTTGAATTAGCAACACCAGGAATCAAACCTTAAATTTTAAAATGTTATTTAGTATGTAGAGCACTTTATGATATTCAAAAAATTAATTGAGTAAACTTGACTCTGATTCGAAATAATTATACTAGAAGTAATTAAGTAAACCCAACATAGCCGAATAATTACCAAAAAAAATCAAATTAAAGAATAGACAATTAGACACATGGCCCGTTTGCCACAAATTATTTTAAATGTTATATTAACAAATGTAGTTAGGCCCGTGTTCCATTTGCCATAAATCTTTTTAAGTGTTATTTACGAATAGGTTACGATTTCTTTATACTCGATTGACGTCGATTCAGTTTTGGGTGACGCTTATTTTTCGGGAAGGCAATGGGTTGAGGATGCTCTCTCGAGACAGGCGCACACTGAGGGGAACTATTGGTGGAGTTACATTCTAGGGCTTCTACATAATGCAGTTTCTTTTGATTTAACTCAGTTACACGTGTTAGATATTAGTGCCTCTTCTATGTTTTGGATGTTATTATTGGTCGGTTTGCGACCTTGTTCTTCCTTGGCTCGTTGGTCGACCTTATGATCAGCAAACTACTTTTTCTCTTTAATAATTTATTAACCTACGGGTTTTTCACCAAAAAAACATATTTATGTTTGATATTTCTTTTTTGTGATTTAGAGAATTAAAAAGGCATGTTGAAATTATGTACATTTATAATACAGTTTGACTCTGAAAGATTTATAAATATAAATATTAAAATGTCAAAATATAACAGAAATAATGAGTAAAAAAAAAGAACTTATCTAGCTAAAATAGTCATCTCAATTCAAATTTCCTTCTTCCTTTATGCTTCTAGAATAAGGTCCTAAAATTTCTTCAATCCAAAAAAAACCTAAGAATAAGAAAATTACGTGTACATTAGTTTTCTTATGTCTCACAGATGTCAAAAAGATTAGACTTTTGACTAGAATTGTTGAATAATACATAAAATAATATATTTAAAAATATTGAAAATTTTAAAATAAAATAAAGAATTTCTATGCAACGTGGACTTTTTTGTAATTACTATTCCCGACTTCTTTGAAAAAATGGTTCCAAAAGTGGTAAAAAAAAATAAAAGGTAAGGTCTAACAGAATCAAATAGAATCTACTACGTAAAAATGATGAATAACAATAAGATTCAAAAAAACTATAGACACCTAATTAATCTCGATATACATTAAGTTCAAAAACCAACCACTTAAATTAGATCTCCGATTGAGAGTATCAGGCAAGTTCAACGCATCTCCTATCTCGATCTCCAATTCGAATATCAGGCAAGTTCAACGCATCTCCTATCTCTTTATCCCTCAACACATGCAAGCACTCGATGCCAATTCACAATGGCAAGGGCAGGTACCCTAATTCCTAAATCCTCATAATGAATGAATATAGGAATGCATAAAAAAAAAAAAAAAGATGTATCAGGACCATTGATAGAGTCCTTGGGATCCTATTTTACATCCGGCCGATTGACTGTTTTCATAGTTATTCAACATATCCTACAAAACCATAAGCGCATTTTCACAACTAAGATTATTGATAAAATATGGTATATAATCAAGTCATTTGTTGAAATACTTATTCTCCACACACACACACACACACACACACACACACACACACACCAACCCCAACCCCAACCCCAACACACACACGCACACTCCAGTAATAAACAGTAATTTGCCAAGATCTAACTAGTATTGTTAACGAACTGAATGTTCATGAACAAAAGCTCGTTCAAACTCATTTAAGGCTCGTTTATTTAATAATCAAGTCAGGCCCGAACAGAAAATTAGGCTCGTTTAATAATCAAATGAACACGAGCATGTTCGTGAACATTATCGAGCATTCATAAAGATACCTATATATATAGTTATTTATTTATATTTACTATATTTTATTTTTTTATAAAAAAATCAATGTGAAAACATTGTTCAGAAAATTCGAAATCGGTTTGATCGAATAAATCAAATGGTCGTTAAATTAAATGAGTCAAACACGAACGAACTCGAACTGCACAAAAAAACAATTGAACAAACACGAACATGAATTTTTACTCGAATATTAAATGAACAATCTCGAACATTATTTGAGTAATAGTCATACTAGAGCTCAAAATCCTAAGACTCGGTTTGTTAAAAGCACTAGATCTAACCCAGATCTAATTTAAAACTACTAAATAACAATAATAGAAGACGCAATAGAAAAAAATAGATATATGATATACTTGTAATATTGGTTTTCAATCAGTGACAATCAAACCTTTAATTATCACTTAAGAAAACAAAAGCAAAAAAAATATACCATAGATATTGGAATAGTGCATACCATCAAGGAGACAAAAGTAAAATTGTAGTCTGGTTAACAAATTAACATTTTATAATGCCATATTTCAAAAGGTAATAACAATGATTTCATACGCACACACCAACTTTTTATACCAGACTCTAAAAAGTAACTCCTTAAGAATTTTGAAGATTATAGAAAACAACATGAAATGTCTAACAACCAAATATACATCAGGTCACACTTCTTCGTTCTATTTATCCAAATGAGTAAACAATCAATAAATCCACACCAACGCATCATGATGATCTCGAAAAAAAATTAACAGGTGACAGCATCATGACTCAACAGTCACATCGTCATCTACATTAAAAATTAACAACTAATCCAAACATTCTAAATCAAAATTCTCAATTACGCAAAATAATAAGGATGATGGAATATAAATGGAAAATTTTCATTTTTGGTCCATTATGTTGGCCACTTTCCACAAAAGGTACGTGATGTTGGCCAGCATCAAATCACGTCTTTTAAGTTGTCAAATTCATCAAATAAGGTCCATTTTATCACGTTCGGGCCAAATGATGACATGGCATGATTATATAATTTCTTATCATTTGTCATTTAAATTTGAGTTTTAAATGGAGGAAGAGAATCATTTTCGCCCTTTCTATTTTGTTTTTTTTTCTTTTTCTTTATTTCTTTCTTTCTTTCAGGCCTTATTAACATCTTCAACCTCCCCATCCAACTAAAGATTCACACATCAAGCTAGCTCATCTGAGATTAATTAATTAAATCTTTTCCTTTTTTTCTCAAAAAATCAAATATAACTAACATTACTGGCAGCCGCAAATTTTCCGATGGTCAATGATTGCCCATCGATCGGGAGAGAGAAAGACACGGTGGTGGATGACATGGACGGGACTCTTTTGAGAAGAAGGAGCTCGTTTCCTTACTTCACATTAATGGCTTTCGAAAATGGCGGCGTTTTGCGGCTCCAGTTTCTGCTAGTCCTCGCCGGAGTTCTGCGCAATATCATCTCCGAGTCCTCCGGGACCCACTTCCTCAAATTTTTGGCATTCGCTGGGATGAGGATCTCGGATATCGAGTCATCGGCGCACACGGTGCTGCCGAAGCTCTACTCCGGCGATATACACCCGGAAGCGTGGCGCGTGTTCTCGTCGTGCGGGCGGTGTTGCGTGCTGGCAACAAACCCTAGGATTCTGGTGGACGTGTTCTTGGAAGATTTTCTGGGGTGGATTTGGTTTTGGGGATGGAGGTTTTGGTCTGTGGAGGCAGGGCGGCTGGTTTCGTGAAGGCGCCGGGGTTTTTGGTGGGGAGGAATAAGGCGGAGGCGCTTGGTGGGGAGGAGTAGGGCTGCAAACGAGTCGAGCTCGAGCACGTCACTAATAAGCTCGCGAGCTCGATGAGCTGCTCGATTACGTGTGAATTTACTAAAATACCCCTATTTAATAGTATTAATTACAAAAATACCGTAATTTTATTAGATTTAGAACTAAAAAACTCGAGCCGAGTTCGAGCTTTTGTTGAGCCGAGCATTGTCGAGTCGATCTCGAGCCGAGCTCGAGCATACTCATTTCCTTGTCGAGCCGAGCTCGAGCACATATAAAAAACTATCAATCCTGACTCGAAATCATGAATGCTCGACTCGAATTGGTTCGTTTGCAGCCCTAGGGAGGAGTAAGGCCCGAAAGAAAGAAAGAAAGAAAGAAAGAAAGAAAGAAAGGAAGGAAGAAAGGAAATAATCCTAAATGGGAAGGGAAAAAATGGTTTTTTTCCTCCATTTAATATTTAAAATTAAATAAAAAAAGATAAGAAACTAAATAATCATGCCACATCAGCATTTGGGTCCGAATGTGATAAAAATGGACCTTATTTGATGAGTTTGCCAACTTAAAATACGTGATTTGATGTTGGCCAACATCACGTAACTTTTGTGGAAAGTGGCAAATATAATAGACTAAAAATGAAATTTTCCAAATATAAATTACCTAACATCAGCATCTACGACAACTCTAATTGCCAAACCAGTAGCAAGACCAGCAAGAGCACAAGTGAGTCCAAAATAGAGGTGAGTATAGCCATCATACAAGTAGAAAGACTTGGCCTTGGGGTTAATACAAGTAATAATAATCACATTAATAATCAAACCATATGTACCCAACAAGAATCGAAGATCTATTACATCAACAAGAAGATGCAAAACTTATCAAAAATAACAATCATTCTTCAGAAAAGCATTTAATACATCTAAGAAAATATAACTATACTCTTATCGTTGTTTTAAAAATATAATTTTTTTGATTAAAAAAATATTATTGTATCAATGTGATAATATCTCACACGTGTTTTGATTAAAAGATGAAATATCTTGAACATGTCCTTACCCTAACCATACACAATATCCTCGAGTAACTCCATGCTTCCACTTATTTTCTCCCTTCTCATCTGCAGCCATTTTATTAAAAACTAATTTATTATAATAATTGTCAAAATTGACTATTTGTCCCTTTGTTAGAGTCAAAAATAAATTCAACCATTATCTAACATGAAAGGCCTATGACCTTCCCTCTTAATGCCCATTTACATATTAATCTTACTTTTCAAATGTAAATGTAATTTTTGTAATCAAGTTTTCATTTTTCTTCAACTAAATAAATACGCAATTTGATCTGATGATTTCTTCTTTTATGAGTTAAAATTCAGATAGTATATAAGTGGTGATGCTGAAATTCAAGACATCCGAGCATTGCGCAAAACCAAATTTGTGATTCCAAAATTCAACCGTCACAAAATTTATATGAAACTTCACCTATTTCTCTTTTTTATTCTATGGAATGTCAACCACATTTCTAAAAGGTACTTGTATACTCTGACAAACGACACCAAATTATTCTCGGAGTCCTTTTTTGCCTTCGGATCCAAGAAAGTCTAAAATAGCAAAATATCAACATGTTTTCCCATTTGAGGTAGAACAACAACAACAACAATAAAAAATTCATAATTTTACTTTTTGAGTAACAATATTTCTAATCATGTCTATGTTAATAGGAAAATAATCAATCATAAATAAAATAATTCAAATGCTAAAAACGTCTTTACAATATTGTTTTTATGCGAAATCATAAATTTATTCTTTAATCCTAATAGCAAACGAAATATCAAAGGATTAATTCAAATCAAAATATCGTAGAAGAAAAAATCGGTGGTTATTGGGTTAGCTTAAGAAAATCTCAAGAAGAATACCAAAAAAAAATAAAATAAATAAACCATAATCTAAGTTTCACAAACCGTAGTTTTGTTAGGATTAAAACAATAAAAAAGTTTGCAGAAGAAAAGAAAATTAAAGAAGCGGCGCGAGAGAGATGGGGAGATGCTTTCACAAACCTTAATTTCTTGAGCAGATGGAAGAAAGAGAAAAAAAATTTATTTTATACCAAGGGAAAAAAACTCAAAAAGAAAGCATTTCAAAACAAAGTATGAGAGGCTGACACATCAACTTTTGGAGTTAGCAGATGACGACACATGTCATCAGAATTAACCACAAGCTGATACATTAGTTATGTGTCAACAAAATTAACAAATATGGTGGATATGAGATATTTTACAGTCACTCTATCATGATAGTCAAATTGAATTGATTTTTACAATTCTTAACTAATATGTTAAATGTCTAACTGCTTGTTCATATTTCGTGAACTTATGCTATCAATTGAATGTAGTTTCCAAAAATGATAAAATTTAGTAATTATATATGTATAAACACCTACAAGGGCCTGTCTGTTTGGTTTAGGACTCCGAATCCTTAGATTTGAGATTTGGAATACCGAATACTCGTTTGTTCTAAAACTCAAAAATCAAATACTCAAACAACAATATCTTACAACTAAATAATTAAATATTACTAAATACAAATAATACACTATCATCCACTTTTCAAACATGATTTGACATCAAATACAATATAATAATACCTTATCACCCATTTTTCAAATATGATTTGACATCTACAGTAAAATGTAAAGGATTTTGAATCCTATAACTAGGGATGGCAACGGGGCGGGTAGTTGGATACCCAGACCTGGCCCGCGTGCTTGTCCCAGCGACCCGACCTGACACGGGTCCA